>CM021102.1:494891468-495126622 GCA_007115665.2 Sequoiadendron giganteum | reverse complement strand
CATTTTTGATTAGGAATTGACAAGGGTTGCAACAAACCAACTGTGAAAAAATGTTCATTCTTGTGCATTTGACATGTTGGACACTCCTTTATGTAGCGCAAGACTTCTTCCTTCATCCCTTTCCATGTTGGATTTGTTTATAAGTCTTGAAATACCCTTGATGACCAGCAAAGGGAATGTCATGAAAAGACTGTAGAACCCTCTTCCTAAGCTTGGATTTGGGCACTAGAAAGATTCTACCTTTATAGAGGATGAAACCCTCAACTAGTTGATACCTTTCATCTTGCAAATGACCTTCTACTATGTTGGTTGCAAACTGATTTTTTGCATAATTAGCAAACAACAACTCCTTCCAATCTGCAGTAAGCTCACAAAGAGAATGCAAATGAGGTCTTTTTGTTAAAGCATCTGCCACTATATTTTTTTCTTTTTCTTTGACATACTCAATGTCAAAGTCGTAAGCTTGGAGCTTCCTCACCCAGTTTTGTTGCCTTTCATTCAAATCCTTTTGACACATAAAATGCTTAAGACTGTTGTGATCAATCTTAGCCACGAACTTGCTTCCCACCAAGTATTGTCAGAACTTGGCTAATGCGTGCATGATGGCAAGCATCTCTTTGTCATAAATTGAATATGTTTTTTCCGCTCCTCTCAACTTTCTACTCTCAAAGACAATGGGGTGTTTGTCTTGCATGAGAATAACTCCTACGCCCTCACCTAAAGCATAGCATTGCAGTTCAAAAGGCTTCGTGAAATATGGTAGAGCCAACACTGGACATGAGCTCATTATGTGTTTGAATTTATCGAAGACTCCTTGAGCCTTATCCGTCCATAGGAAATCTCCTTTCTTTGTAAGATCTGTAAGGGGGGCTGCCATGTGAGAATACCTCTTGACAAACCTTCTGTAAAATCCACACAAGCCTAAGAATCTCTTCAAGTGAGATACATTCTTTGGAGGTGGCCAATCAAGGATGGCTTTAATCTTCTTAGGATCAACTTTGACACCCTCAGAGATGATAATGTGGCCGAGATAAAGCAGCTCCGTCATCCCGGACTCACATTTTGATTCTTTAGCAAACAAGCATTCCTCCTCCAAAATGCTAAACACTTCTTCCAAGTGTTTGAGGTGCTCCTCCCAAGACTTGCTGAAAATGAGAATGTCATCAAAGAAGATGAGCATGAACTTCCTCAATTGCTGCCTAAAGATCTTGTTCATACAAGATTGAAATGTTGTTGGAGCATTTGTCAAATCGAATGGCATGACAAGAAATTAAAAATGCCCAAAGTGGCATCTAAATGTAGTCTTCTCAATATCCGCCTCTCTGATCCTGATTTGGTGGTAGCCTGATTTGAGATCAATCTTTGAGAAAAACATGGCCCCATGGAGCTCATCTATCCTAGGGATTGGATACCGATTCTTGATTGTCTTTTAATTTAGCGCATGGTAATCAACACACATGTGCATTGTACCATCTTTCTTTTTGACCAGCACCACTGTTGAAGCAAAGGGGCTTTTGCTTGGCCGAATGAACCACATCTCCAAAAGCTCCTTGATGGCTTTTTCAATCTCGTACTTCTGCTTCTTAGGATAGCAGTATGGAGTAGTGATAACCAGTTTTGCTCATTCTTCGAGCGTAATCACATGCTGACAACCTCTTTCGGGAGGTCTTCTAGGAGGTAGACTTCCAAAGACTTTGCTCTTCTTAGAAAGCAAGGCTTGAATATTTGGATGATATTGCCTTTTCTCCTCCACTGGATTAGCTGGTAGGATTAGGCATTCTGCTGCCCACTCAACTTGGTCATGGCGGACCAACCTTTCCATTCTCTTCAAGGACACTATTCGAGGGCCTCCATTTGACATCCCTCTTAAAACAATCTTCTTTCCATTAGATTGGAACTTCAGCTCCATTGTTTGTAGATTCAATCTGATCTCTCCAAGAGATCGCAGCCATTGTATACCTAGGACAGCATCGGTGTCACCAATGCCAACTACATAGAAATCATCTCTTACTTCATAGATTCCCAATTGTATGGAGAGGTTGGGAATCTTCCTTGTGTAGGACATGGTGAAGCCATGAGCTACCATCACCTTGAAGCCTTCAAACTCTTCTGTATGCAAACCTCTCTTTGCCATCAATCCTTCATCTATGAAGTTGTGAGTTGCTCCGGTATCAATTAGAGCAACAAGTCTTTGTGAACCAATCACTCCACGAACCCAAAAAGATTCATTCTTTTGAAAACTTGAAAGTTGTGCCAAAGCACTACCATCTCCAACATCTTTGGGCTTCTCTTCTGGAGCTTCTTCACCTTCACTACTTGCTGATTCATACTGCTGATCAAAAATCAGATTTTGATCCATCATCAAAATAAGCCTCCATATGTTGCGCTTTGCCTTTTCCATAACATCTATGACCCTTTGTCCAAGGCTCACGACATGTGTAGCAAATGCCATCTTTCCTCAACTGCTCTAGGAGCTCTTCAGTCAATTTTTGAGGATATTTCTTAGGCTAACTTGATGAATGTTTCGTATCTTTTTTATGATTATAGGTCTTAGACTGAAATTTTGGCTTTGGGGCAGCCAACTCCATGCTCCTTGACTTCTTGATTGCTTCATCTAAGGTTGGTGGATCAAAGGCTTTGACCCATCCCTTCAACGACTCCATTAATCCTTCAGTAAACAAGACCACAAGTCTCCTCTTAGTAATGTTGGGCACCATTACTGGCAATCTTTGAAAATCAGCCACATAAGCTTCAAGAGATCCATGTTGCTTCAGCTATGCCAATTCACGAAATCTCACCTCAGGATCCTTGGTATCAAATCTCTCGATCAACCTATTGGGAAATTCTTCATAGGTCTGGATGAGGTTATGGCCAAGTGTGACCAAACCATGGTACAACCATTCGTGAGGAGATCCCTCTAAATGCAAGGTGGCGAACTTGATAGCATCCGCTTCAGGCATCGGTCTCAATGAAAGATAGTTATCTAGCTTTTGCACCCATGACCTTTCCGTACACTTATCACTCCCATCAAAATGGGCCAAGGTCACTTTTCCAAGAGCTTGTTGATAGTTAGTTCTGGGAGCCAAAGGAGGACGGTTCTCAACTCTTCCACCATTCCTTCTATCCCTTTGATTCATGAATTGATCAAATGTCCATTGATCTCTAAGATCTGGAGGTAGGGTAACATACTCATGTATGCTTGTCTTGCATCATCTGCAAACGGTACTACAACCTCCACTTGTAGTGGTTCTTCCCTTTAAGTAAAGGTGGGCAAAAGAGGTCTAGAGGCTGATCCTCTAGTGATTGCAACATGCTGTCCAATAGTCTTCTCACTTCCGTTGAGCTCCGAACCATTATTGCCATTATTTCTATTGACACCACTATTCTCTCCAATATGATTGTTTTGGGGCTGTGTATTGTTTTGAGTCGCTTGCTGATCCATTCTTGCTAGCAATCGCGACATCAAATCTATCATACCATTAAATTTCTTTTCCATTCTAGCATCTATTTCCTCCATGGATTGTCTAGCACTTTCTGACATTCTCTCAACTGCTTTACGAGTTTCCCTCAAAGCTTTTGACAATGTCTCTGCCTTTGGAACTGGTGGAAACTGATGCTGAGTTCTTGCCTGACTTTTGGTGAAGTATCTGTTGTCTTTGTCACTCATCTGACAACTGAACCCAAAATGTCACAGGATGGCAGTATCTTGGGCTCTAATACCACTTAAATGTGCCCCTTAAATTTTCTCAACATTTCCACAACACAAACCAGCACTATGCCAAATGTTAGTGTTAGCTCCCAAAAGATAATCAAACTGAATGTAACCTTCGCCAAGAATGCTCACCAAGATCCTATTGAAGGTGAGGTGATAGCATATGGGAAGGGATTGTTAGCAACAATTGAATTGAATTCAATGCTGGAAATGTAAAGCAAGCGGTGATCTGACCATGTGAAATCCACGCTACCACTTGTTCAGTGGGGGGAAGATAATTACAATAAAGAGCAATTCATCCGCTATCAGCGGGCATCCACATAACAATGGGGATTTTCCACTTAAACAGTGGGTGAGAAATGAGAAATGTAACCGGTTCTTTCCTCCACACTGGTGGTAAACCGACCAGGGGTTACAATGTTGAATTTAACACAAAGTAAATGCAAGAATGAAAATGACTGGAATAGTACTACTGTTTACAGTCTTACAATATACAAAATCTGCAAATTACAAAGCGTTAATGTTAGATAATCAAATGATGAAGGATAATCTCACACCTCTAATCTTCTCAATTACAAGAATACACGCCAAAATTAGAACTATTGTCAATCTGATATGAATTACCAGCAAACAAAAATATCTAACCAACAAATTGAAACACACTGAAATGCTCACAACACTCTCAAAATACCTCCAAATGATCTGAAATAGAATGCAAAATCTCTTAAGGATGATGGCACCCAATATTTAACACATAAGTGACATCAAAAGCTCATCAATTAATTAGGCACGAATCCCAAGACAACCCCAAGCAAGGTACGACCTCCTTAGAGGGGCGAACTTGAAAATAAAACCAAATACCTCAAATTAAAATCTGATTTTCTGGAAAAGGGGTCGCCATTAGCATTGGAAATGATTGCATCAATACCCAAAATGAAACAAAAATCACTCAAAGAGCTGCGGGTGAAAATCTACTTCAGCCATAGAATAACCAGCAAGTACAAAACTGGAAATTATTACCAAAATTCACCAATATTGAAGCCCAATCTGCTAGTTTGGATGAGAAGCAGCCATAAACCCAACTAGGTGTTATCTTTCAAACACGAAATTGGACAAACGCTAGGAGGTAAGCATTCCTCGAAGTCAAATTCATGAAGTCATTTCGACATCATAACAATAGCATAAACAATGGATGATCAAATGCTGGAGCAAAGCCTCTCTTTTATAGAACTTGAGGCGACCTTTCGAATTCCCAAATTTCCCTCCAAAAAGGGACGCCTATTCTCACCTTTGAAATATTTTAATTTTCAAAATACTTAATTCCTCCTTATTTTGGCGTTCAAACTGCAAGGCACAATAAAACATTATAAAATATTAATTAATTCCTCCATGAGGCGTCCACCCTTGAGAACCACCTTTTAAAAGAACTTCAAATCATAACGTTAGGCCAAGGGGTCAATTTGAAAACATAACATTAATGACTTGCAATAATTTATTTCTTCAAATATTGCACCTCAAAAGCCAAAACCAAAAATACTCAACTGCTCCAAATGAAATGGAAAACTCACTGTGATGCTGTCAATAGGACCATTGCTAAAATTAGAACTAACTAAAAATAATAAATTTTGTGAAGTGTCCAAAACCTTCAAACGATGGATACCGTAATTTCACCTTGATGAGCCTACGGGCCTCCGGAATAGGCTGACAAGTTACATAATTGCTCATTGATGAGAAGGGGACATTACACAAATTGAAAGTATAATATTTAAAAAAAAAAATGGGATTTAAATGGGAAAAAATCGTATTTAAAAAAAATGTAAAAAATGAAGAAAAAGAGAGAATTTTTTTTTTTTGAAATTTGAAGGCATTTCCATAGCATAGAGATATAGAGAGCTAATAAAATAGAGTTTAGCCCATGAATTGCCCAAGTGAAAAGTTTGTTTAAAGTGGAATGCAGTGTAGCATGGAAGCTTTGCTAGTAAATAAGTCTTTGGTAAGTTCTATATGAAGTTGATAAAGTTATTGCTAAGTTAACAATAAAAGATTTCACTGAATGATATGTGACTAAACCTCTCGTATTGTTGTATGATGTGAGTGGATGGTAAAATGCTACTAGCAACACTGCATTCCAAATTATTATTAATATCTAAAGAATGTTTAATCATAGAGACTGCACTATCATAGCAAACTTTGAAACCTTCCAAAACTTAGTAAGACCTCAAAACAATGACAATAAACCTGTTTGCATCCCAGAAGGATAAAAGAAAAAATTATTTTATCATTGATAAATTTTCAAGTAGAAAACTTCAAAGAATATACAATCCAAATAAAAATCTAATCAATCGATAAAAGAGAAACCATTTCTCATAACAGGTAGAATGAAATGGGCATGAATTATGCATTTTCAAAGATTCAAGATACAAAACCAAGTTGCATTCAAAAGCTTTTCTATTAAACCAAACCTTCAAATTTAGTCAAATTACTGACTCATATAAAGTAGAAGTAGAAGATAGACACAAAACAAATTTTAGGATAGATATGCATAATATCAAAATAAGCATAAAAAATCACAATGACCAAGATGTTGATGTCACAAAGATTGGACATCTTGTTACAATACTGGGTTACATATAAACATCAGGCTGATGTTTTTATGCAGCCAAGGGAATTTGTATTACATCTTGAGAGAAGGATAAAATATTATGAAGACAAAGATGACCTACACATAACATTTCCTCTTCACTTCTAGTAATGAGACTAGGTTAAAAAAAGAAACTATAGCATTGCCATATTGATCAAGAAAAGCAATGATATGACAGAGAGCCTAAATTAGTATTAAATTCAAGCCATTTAGCTGGGAATACAGATTATTTCTTTCCATAGAACTGATTTACAAGGCTACCACTGTAGAAAAAGATAAACTATCAAATGTTGTTTGGACCAAATAACCAACCAATCTTCACAATAACAATTTAGCTGTGCAGAAAATCAAGAATGATGGTGACATTCAACGTAAAGAAGTAGACACAAAAATTAAACCATGTGTGATAGGGTATTGATGTTATTGACATAAATCCTTGCATCTGAATATAGATAAAATTAAACCATGATATTGTAGACACAAAATATGAAGTATGAATAGCAAGCTAAAATATAACCTTAGAATATAGACCATTCACTTGTTGTAACAGTAAAATATTCTCTTTGGACGAAAACCCCACCAAAATAAAATAAATTTAACGTTTTAATCTTGCAAATTTAAACTGAAAGATCCTTGTGATGTGCATTGTGATGAGCCCTGTTGGCTCCCAACTCAAACCCCTGTGTTAAATTGCTTATCTTTTGTGTTTTAAGTTTTTTTAGAGAATTTTCTAGAGAGAAATAGAAGGGGCGGCAGCATATAAAAGCTCATAAAACAAGAATCTGAGCTAATATTGATCAAGTGTAAAAGCAAAGAGTATTAAATAACCCTAACAATAAGATTACAAACAATAAACGTACCCGTAAGCCTCCAGATTATTTAATTAAGAAATTATCCAAGCTTGCTAGTCGAAAACTGGCAAAATAGGACGCTGGAGCTACAAATTTGACTTCTCCCAAACAGAAACTAGATGCAAGCAGTCTTGAAGGGTGGACGCTAAGAAAGGGGCACAAAAAGATGCAAGAAAGAAGGCGATTCAGCAAGAAGCTTCACATGCCTAACCTCCTGGAGGCACGTTTCCCAAGGCTGAAATGTACGGCCAAGCAAGAAACTGGAAATGAACACTGCAAACTGTGATGAAACCTGAAAGAGATGTCTCTGATGAAGAAACCCTCTTCCTTATTGTAAATTGAAAGAACCTGTACTGAAAACCCTGTTTGAAACACTGTAGAACTCCTGAAGTGAAGCTCCCATGAATGCAATCATTCAATTGATCTTTCACAGTCTCACAATCACCAATCTGTGAAGAATTGTCGCTCTCCAGAGATGAAATTCCTTGAAACCCTTGTCTCAGAGACATCATGTTTTTAGCCAAAGCTAGAGAAAAATGTCAAATAATCAATAATGGAGTTCGAATTTCCCTTTGGCTGCCTTATATGCTCAAAAAGGCACGCATTCCCAAAAGTGACACCACTTTCATTATAAAATACATTTAAATGTATTTTACACTTTCCAATAGTTTATAATTAAATATTGGGCGCCCTTTTCAATAAAGTGTTTTTAATTTATCACTTAAATAAATTTAAGTGATCACTTTATTATAAAATCAAGTTGACTTTATAATATTCCATTAAATAAAGTAAAACACTTCAATACACTGAAAAATTAATATCTCCCTCATAACTCAGTATATCGACGTGCCGTTAGAAGCTGTAAATCACTGCACTGCCAAGGCCTTCTGTGAGCCAATCACTGAACTCAAGGAATGGAAACGACAAAACCCACTAGATAAGGCCACTGACCCTCTAACCCAATCCTGTCAGCGTACGAGAGTCTGAGTAATAGGCTAACCACCATCAAACAAGATCACGCCGAAATGGGGGACATTACATGCACATTGAAAATTTTATTTAACAAATTATTCATCTATTTGTATGAGCTGGTTGAATTTTGTGTGAATATTATTTATACGGTGTGAATTTATAGAATGTATTTGCAGTAGTGTTGTAGCAAAAAATTGCCTACCTCCGACTCAAATACATTGCCTCCTGACTCTTCGCAAGTTTGCAACTAGCCATGCCTTCTATGCATGTCTTGGCGAGCTCCCATTTGCAGTCGTGCCCTGAAATGTCGCATGACTGCATTATTCATGAATTATTTCGCCATTTCATAGATTTCATGGGTTGATGGGAGAATGATTAAGGTTTCAGATGCGATTTAAATACGATTTATATGTGAAAAAATGGTTGAAATTGTAGTTAGCAGTTTTTTTAAAAAGATGGGACTTTTTGGGGAAAAAAATCACTGCAGTACTGATTCGTAAAAAATGGGTATGATTGTGATTTTTTGGAGACTTTTGCTTCTATGGGATTGACTATGAGCATATTCCTTTCAAAGGCAATATTTTTCATGATCATGGTCATTTTCAGAGAGACTGCCCAAAAAAGCCTAAATCTAATGAGGGCAGAAAGGAATATTTCAAAAAATCTTGTAAGAAAATTAATAGGCATAAAGAAAATCTAGAAAAGCTTGTCCAAGATCCCTCTTCCTCCAACCTGTTTTTTGATCTATACCCGTATGTGGCTCCTATGGAAAAATTAGGTGATCCTGTGGATAAGGTGTCTGAAGAGGTGAAACCAAAGAATTAGTTCAGGAAGAAGTTGCATTACCTGAAGAGAAGACATCACTTGCTGAAGATGGTAAAGTAAAATGTTTAGCATCTGCTGCAGATGATTGTCAAGTGGTGGAAGAGGTTGACACATTTACTTCTTTTGTCATTGTTATACCCAAAATGAAATTTTTGGCATTATGCTTAAATTGAGCTAAACAACGTAAAAATGCCATCAAAAGTATGTTTTAGGTTAAACCAAATATGAAATCTTTGTGGGTTTCTGTCAAGGAACCTATGGTTAAAATTCTGGAAAAATTAAAATTAGGGTTTTACACCCCTATTTTTATGGAAAACCTAAAAAATAGGACCTTCCCGGAAATGATTGAAAATAATTCTGATAGGATTAATTGCCTTCACGATCACACTGATCAAGACAGAATTATCAAAAATTATGTTTTACTCTGGTGGGTCTATTTCTATTTTTCAGGAACAAAGTCAGGAGCTCCGCAGCCATTAATGGCAGATTGACCAGTACTAGGTGCTGAAAGCTAAACCTCAAAAGCTTCAACGAAGAAACCATGGTGGAAAAGGATGAAAATGATGCCGTTCAACGAAGGAGATTCTCAAAACGGAAAAGGTCAAAATTTGGCTAAGTTTGGAAGGTGCACGTTTTGTCTACCAAGGCAAAACACAGTCTACAGTGGCTAAAAGCGCCCCTCTTGAAGAAAGGCGCCCTTGGATCTCAGAGGGCAAATCAAATCATTTCGCATTGTCAAAACAGTCATCCTCTTCACTTTCATACTGGCTCGACAACGAAACAATCAGCAAGATCATTTGATTCAGGGATCGTTGACTAACCGTTAGCGAAGTATGGAGGATCCATTGACGACAAAAATGCCAAATCAGAGAGCTTCAAGGTAAAAGCGGCTCTGCTGGCCAGGGGTGCCCTTTAGTTGCAGGCACCAGATGAATCCAAGAGCTGCAACTCTATACATGATATCTTTCCAGCTTCCTCCTAGCTACTTGATCAATCTAACAGCAAGTCTATAAGACACACTAGACGATCACGAGATGAGACCAAGCAGAAAAAGCCAAATTTAAAGAACTGGAAAGATAAGCTAGAAAATGGCTAAGGCATGGCTAAAAGCGCCCCTCTCAAGGAAAGGCGCCCTTTCCTGAAGGTATCCAGATTCAGCCAGAATCTTCACTACCTCCCAGGATGACCTTCTCAGCTATGACCTATCTCGTCAGCGAGACTATCAGCAAGAACTTCCGAAAAATCAATCAACTGATGGAGGAGGTCAAAGACTGGCAGTCCACAGCCAAGACGAAACCAAGCAAAAGCTAGCAGGGGCGCCCTTTAGTTTGAAGGCCCAAAACTTGCCAGCTTCAACTGAGAAGTCAGGCATCATGAACAAGACTAAACCGGCTACTCGACGCATCGTCAAGCAAAATGATCTGATTCATCAAACATTGGGAACGTCAGATCAAAGCAAAGAGGGTCTGAAAAGATGAAAACGAAGAACAGTCAATGAAAATTGACTAAGGCATCGTCAAAAGCGCCCCTCTCAAGGAAAGGCGCCCTTCTTTCTGGAGACCTAAACTCAGTTTTCTGAGTTAATCTCTCCCAGGCATATCTAATCATATTGATCCTGCCTCGACAGCAAAATTGTCAGACACTGCCTGAGATCAACTGAGTAACCTGAATCAATGATCAAAGAGGAGTACTTCAGCTTGCAAAATACACAAAAATGATCAACTTCAAGGTTGGACGCCTAAAAGAAGTCAAACAGAAATGTTGACTTGAGTTAGCAAATTTGGAGCCAAAAAGAGACCAAACACTCCACAATCAGTGGAAATCATCTTTTGGAACTCCAAATCAGGCCTGAATGATGAGTTATCTTCCATACTTTGTGGATCTTAACCCTAATTGCCTTATATTCATGCTAGGCGTCCCTTTCCTCATTATTTTTTTTGCAGGTTGAAGGATAAAACATCAAGTAGCTCCCAAGAACACGTTTTCAAGATCCGGCAGGGGTTTTGAACGGATCTTCAATATTTTTGAAGATCATTTGCAGTAAAAGCATTCTTCTCCCAAGATTGCTTCCAAAGACAAATTATTGCAAAGTGGCAGTTTATAACTTCCAATCCATCTTCTGTCTACTTCCTCTACTTCTGTCTATATTTCTTTTGAATGTCACAGAAAACGACAGATTATCATAGATCTGACTAACTGGGTATGATCAACACAACTTTTTCAACAAAACCCACATGGTAGATTTTTCCAGAAAAAGTAGCCCTGTTGCCCCTATTTTTTAGGGTTTTCGGAAAAAGTCATAATATTGAAAATCAAACAAACTGGGTTTGTTTGGCTTTGAAGCACGAACAAAACCCATGTGTTAGATTTTTCCGAGAAAAATCACTTTTTGGTGCCCCTGCTGCCTTTGCCACCGAAGGGCTCTTGCATGTCAAAGAAAAACTCGTTTTTTCGAATTTCTGACGATTTGGGTTTGTTTAGAAAATCATTCTTAACAAAACCCATGTCTTAGAATTTTTCGTAAAAACTACCCCCGGCGAGGTTATTTTTAGCAGTTCCAGAAAAGTGTCAGAACAGGGTCAAGTGCCCAGTCAATATTCAAGGTTTTCAGAATGCAGTACTCTCAGGTACAATACAAGACCAAAACTGTCTTATACCATGATTACCTGAAAACGACTGACACAGACTTATGGCAGAAAAATCCAGAGGTCAGTTCTGAAGACTTGGAGGGCATGAATCAAATCACATTGCAAAACATCGAAGAATCCGGTTTGTTTCAAGCAGCATCTATTCCAATCACCTTACAAAGCATCGAGCTTGTAACTGCTTGCACAAAGCATTACAACCCGACTACAAGAGAGATCCTGTCAGTAGACGGGAGGGTGATTTGCAGCTTGAAGCCGGTGGACATAGAGACTTGTTTTGCAATTCCACCATGCCCTACCAAGAAGGTCATATCAGTGACAGAATGCGAAAAGGCATTCGAGGCTTCGAAGGACAAGTGTTCGCTTATAATGGCTGAACATTGGCTGAAAACAAAGAGAACCAGCTTGCCCAAATTGGTTGGTAGAGGAGAATTCAAAGACGAGTACGGAGTGCTAATCACCCTACTCAGCAGAGTCACTGGACAAGAGGAGGGAAAATCCTTCCAGCCGTGGATGTTCTACATTATTGGCAAGATAATCAGCAGAAAAGAACGTTACGACTGGGCCTCCCTGATCAGTGACACACTCCACCAACAATTCACCGGATTTCTAGAAGAGCACCGTTTCCACATGTGTTCATACCTGGTCTACCTGATAGCCTTCCAAGGCGATTTCAGAACATTAAACACTGTGGGAACCCTGGGTGTGCAAAAGGTACAAGAATACTTTCCTCACTTGGAGTTCACTCTAGCGGAAAGACATTTCAAAAAGATAAATGACCTTTTTACTATGCACACCGTGCACGAGCTAGACCATGAGATGCACGTGCGTATTTCACCAGCAGCTAAGGCAGCAATGGTGGATTGGGCGGATTGGTTCATACAATTCCCCACTTTCACCTACATATGCGTGTATGGCTATAATGGCCACCCCGCCATGATGCCACGCTACACCTCAGATAAGGTAGTGTTCATGGAATTCCTGAGGCAATTGGCCAAGGTTCACTCTTACCTTCGCATAAAGAAAAAGACTGTTGCAAACTTTCCTTTTCAGATGGGACTCTACAGATGCAGGACTGCAACCGATCCAAGGTTGATAAGCTAGGAAATAGTGAGATTCAATCTCAAGTGCCTCATCGATAGGAGGCCATCCTATGACCCCAGAGGCATCTTCGCAGCTCACCTTGAGCAAAGATCATCACATGAACCTTTCATGGAAGATTTTTGGGTGAACTGCGAGGATGAGTTCGAAGTGAGAAGAAGGAACCATAGTAGATTCAAGCTCTCGCAGATTGCAGAATTCATGTCAGAAGACATGGAGGGCTTATCTGAGGACGAAGAAGAAGTTATTCTTTCTTCCTTCTTCACGGGTCTAGTGGATTCACAACCACTCGGCAAAGTAGACTGGTACGCGAAAGAGAGTACGTCTATTGAGGAAAGAACGTGTAGAGTAGTTCGACACAGTCAACTCTACCTGGACAGTAAAAGGACAAGGAAGGTAGTACTTTCTTGATCAGAGCCGCCAACGGCTCAGTTTACACTACCTTCCACGTCTAGGAGGAAACCCAGACAGAAGAAGATGAGCTTTCCTCCAGAAGGAATGCGGATGTCAGGGAGCACATGGGGGAGAAAAGGAATTGCTAGCACAAGTCGGCAAGAGGTACAGGTGGAGACAACCACCAATTTACCTGAGACAGTTGAGACTGCTGCAACTACACAAGAACCAGTGATTGAAATAATCGCTGTAGAGATGATAACCATTTTGGAAGAAGTTGCAGCAGAAGCGGTGCCAGTAATAGAAACAGAGCCACCAGCTTCACCACCATCACAGAGGTCACAAAGTCTTATTGATTTGGACTCGCCACCACGAGACATTGCCATGGCACAGTTTCGTTCTTCTAGCATTCAGGGGACCTATGTTCCTCCTCCCAACGATGCTAGCTGAGATTCTATCTGGCTGGAAAGCTCGCTTGGGAGGAAGAGGGAGAGACCTTCTTATCAGCTTGACTTCTCTGAATTCCATCATGTCCCACAAGACATGCTGGTAAAGAGGTTGAAGAAGCAGATGCATGTAGAAAAGAATGCAGAGAACAAGGTTATCATAGAGACTGCTGCCCCACTTGAAGACAAAGATATACATAATGTGAGGGTTGAGGATTTCACGCTTTCAAAGGTGAACCTTGGAAAGACCACTCGACAGGTGGAGGCAGACCTTCTTGGAATTGCTTCAGTGAGTGTCAAAGAGAGGATGACAAAAGATGGACAAGACAAAGCAGCCTTGAAGGCTGAAATCCGTCGGCTAAAGTTGTACATTTCTAGTTTGAGACATGACACTCCAAACTCCTCAGCTTTGCCTCAAGGACTGTTGGATCTCCCAGCTAAAAGAAACCATCATTAGCTGATTACATACGACAAACACTTGATACGTCAAGTGGATGAGTTTGTCATCAATGGATGGTGTGTGTTGACAGGAGCATATTAGCTGAGAGACAGAGCACATGGACTTCGATTAGAAATCCAGAAGTCAGATGTAAAGGCAGCTCAAGAGAGGCCGAGAGAGGAGGCGACAGTTGCTGATTTGCAACAAGCATATGAATCAGTTACGACCACATAAAATAAACACCATCTCTTTGAGTGGAAAGAACAGGTGGCATACAAGGTGAGAGCCTATGATGCCAACTCTGTGGAGTTGATTGACTATAGACGCTTCGTCGCCAATATTATCAACTTCGCAAGAATGTTTGTAATATCCTTCCCTGAGATAGAATATCAACGGGAAGGAGGAGAATATGTGGAATTTGAAACAATGCAGACACGATTCCAGGATGTCATTCGATCTTCATTCCTTGAAGATCCCAATGGCTGCAAATTAGCCAAAATTGCAGCCATGTCTGTCCAGTTAGATCAAGCTGCTGCTCAATGCATAACCTATCATCAGTAGCTTATGACGGGTGAAGAAATGCTTAGACGCCACATAGTCATCTTGAAAAGCATTAATTGCACGAGGGCCGAAGAGGTCAATGACTGGATAGAGACTTTGTTGACCAGTGGTGAAGAGGTGTAAAGCACCAAGAAAAGACGTCCTACCCTCCAAATAGCATTAATGATGACTGAAGTCAACTTGATGCCCCTTTCCAAGTTGACTCCAGATCTCCACAGATCATGCATGTCAGATCCCACTAATCTAGGATGTCTATTTGACTCCCACGATTTGTGGATCTCAGATCTCCTCAAAAGGTGGATGTCTATTTGGAGACACATTTGTAACATAAGTTCACTATTAGTTAGGTGTCAGTCAACTGAGGTAGACTTCTAGTTTGACTTTTGTTTAGTTTTAGTTAATTGAGGTAGATTTCCAGTTAACTGTTTGCTCACCTACTTTTAGACATAGAATAATATCTTGCTGATTGGCAAGAACTGTTTGTTAACTCAAGGAGATTTTAGGGTTGCCTACTCCTTTGAGTTTCTATAAATAAGAGCCTTAGGTTCTTTATTTGTTTAACCTTTATTTGCTAGCAAAATTGTTGCGCCATTGTTGCCAGAGTTCGCTTGTTTACATCTGTTCACTCTTGGATGAGAGTTCGTTGGTTGATCGCAATTGTGCATGATTTCATGGCTTTGCTGTCCCGACCTTTGTGATTCTTTGAAGAACCTTGAAGAAATAAATCAGATGGTGCAAGCTTGATTGATCTAGTTATTTGAGTTATTCAAAGTCTCGTTTTTAAATAGTGCATTGTTTCAATCTCCTCCTTGGACAGGTGTCGTTGCCTCCTTGGATATTTTGTCATCGATCATTATCGTTTGATGTTGTTTAATGATCTCTCTTGCAGCCTAGACTTTGGACAGGTGTCGTCACCTCCTCGGGAATCCTGTTAGAAAGGCCATCGTTCCTTGTTGTTTCCAGTGAGCTGCTTCCAAGCCTATACCTCGGATAGGGGTTCCTCCTCCTTGGCAAGTCTCAGATCCAGTTTACCGTAACGAGTGTTTGCTTGTATTGAGCCCTATCTTGGTATATATCCGAAGGTTCAGAGCCTCGGCCATATTCCATTGAGACGGAGGATTCAAGTGATCCAACCATACCATTTCGCTCCTACGCCCTCATGCTCTGTTTATCTTGAGGAGGTAGGATAGTCTAGAAGTTAGTTAGTCGTAGTTAAGATCTGCGGAAACCAGAGAAAAAGCTTAGCTACGACGCATTGGTTTATGCACCCTTGTGTCCTGCCGCTGAGTAAAAAAGATAGGAAATCTTAGTACACCCCTTTTTTACAGTATAAAATCAGTGAAGAGAGATCTTCCTCTCTATAATCCGAAGAGCATGTACTAACACACTTGCAATAGCTGTCCGTTTCCAATAAGCACTCCAGAGGTGCTAATTGAAATGCCAACAGTCACCAACCAAAAGTTAAAGGAAGAAAGAAGAATGCATAAATCAAATCCAAGTAGACTTCCAAGAACATAGCTACAAGCAAGCAATCCACCTTGGACTTAATAATTAAAGCTAAAAGAAATTCTTGTAAACAATGATGGTTGGATTTAAAGGCCCTTTTGGTGGGAAAATAGTTTGTACTTCCTTTCTTTGGGGTTTTATTCTGTATAATTTTGGTTCTGTTTGATATCAAATCACTTATTTAAAATAAAAACCAAAAAAATGCCATTACTTGTAGATTTAGTATCTTTTTTAATTCGTTTTTTTGAGTTTCATTATCATATAATATTTCTTTTCTAGAATAGTGGAATACCTTTTAGGGCTAAAATCTCCTCAATTTTCTTCCAGTTTTTGGCTTTAGGCATATTGTTAGATGGCTTGGATTTCTCAAACCCAAAATTAGGGATGGTAACTTGTTTGCAATAATTGCCTTCACACTCCTTAGCCAAACTTATCAGTTCAGCTCGAAGTCCAAAGAGTGAAACAAGCATTTTCAAACTGCATCCAATTTTCATCTGTTTGCTGAAAAGCTCCTTTGAGTTCTAGAGTGAAACAAGTATTTTCCAAAGTTTCTTGAAGATACTTCCATCTTCAACAAAAAGAAAGATTGTATAGAGTTAATCACCGACAACCAGAAAGCATCTCACCACTTTGTTAGTAATATCCCAAGCACACTAGACAAGAACCGAAGGCTGTCAACAACCTCACAAAAGGGAACAATAAAAATGAAAATCTCAACATAGAGATAATCACAATTCTTGTTAAACTTAGTGTTTGAAGGAGCAAGCAACTCCTGCTACCTATGCCATAATAGAATAATGGAAAATTTCTAAAACTCAGAACCTTCAACGTGGATAAAAGTGTCAATTGACCAACAAGTAGCTGAAACTTCCAACCAAAAGTGAAATACACTAGTATTAGCTGCTAAATTGAAGATTTTTGAGGGCAGTCAGCCCTCTGCATATGGCTTATATATATCACACCCAGATTTATCACAGCAGAATGAACCCTTTCAGAGGGGTACTGAGACAACAATAGATTAAAGGGTGAAGTAGCATTAACGAGTAGGTAATAACCTAAGTTGTCGGTTTTGGTACGGGGTCGGGTACGGGTACAAGATTCTGGTATAGTAGTACGACGGATTTTTTTTCTTGGGTACGGCTGTAATATAAATATATCTATGCAAAAAAAATAAAAAATATAGAAAATTGCAAATACATTTGAAATATCATATAATATTATATTTTAAGATAATAATGACATTTGATCTTTGATAGTATGATATTTCATCATTGGTCAATGATATTATGATAGTCATAAAGATAATTGTCTAAGTTGTTAGTTTTGGTCTCCATTCCTAGACCTCCTCATTGGATAGTTGCCGCGAGATTGGTACTGGTACTTGTACGAGAGACTGGCACTGGTACCGGTACGACATTTTTTTGAAAATAGGAGACCCCCACGCCATTTATTTTTTTAATATAAAAATTTATAATATATAGAAAATCTGAAAATATAATGACATTGAACTTTCAAAACAATAGTAGTAGTAAAGTTTAAGAATGAACATTAACTTTAAATACACAAAATGTCAAAATTCAAATCTAAATGTCATTGTCACATTGTGTCAAAGAGCCAAAGAGTTCATACTTCAAATTCCATAATCATAGTTTTAACTTCTAAGTTCACATTCGACATTACATATTCGACTACATATTGAAATCAGAAATATTTATAGTTCGATTGGCTGATATGCAAACAAAAAACAAAAATCAGAAATCTATCTGATATCTCATATCATCTACACCACATCAATATCATCCATGTCAAGGTCCTTAGTTATGAGGCTCTCCAAATACTCATCACTCTCTAACTCAGGTTCCTCTACTAGTAGTAGAACTGGGGGTAAATCAATAAGGCCATCTGGTTCAACCACTTCATCCACTATGGCTGCAACATCTTCATCAGGTGAAATTCGGTCCCATTTTGCTGAAGGACCCTCATTGTATGCAGGATCTACACGAGAGAGAAGGCGAAGTGAGCTATGAATGTACACCAGGTTCTTTGCTTTCTTTGACCCCAATCGGTTCCTCTTTAGTGAATGAATAAAACCATAAGTACTCCAATTTCTCTCACAAGATGAAGAGCTAGCTACTTGTGAGAGTAATCTTATAGCAAATGATTGCAATTCAAGTGTTTCACCTCCATGGTTCCACCACCACTCTATAGGGTCTTTCTGTGCTCGCATATAAAGCTTCCACGGAAGAAAAGTCACCATGCCCACACGAAAACTTATTCCATTGACTCCTCATAACTGATGCTTCCTCACCTCGGCCATATATCTTTTTTATTGCAGCCCAAATCCCCTTCATTACCTCTCTATCCTCATATGGAGCCCTCTTATTGGTCTCTTCTATATTATGCCATTTAGGATTTAAGGCATAGGCAGCACAATGAAGGGGTGTGTTAAGTTTGTTCCATCTTCCATGTAACTTTTCTTCTATCAAAGGATATAGTGAAGGATCTTTTGCATCTATTATGTTCTTAATTCTTTCACACATGGAATCTATTTCTTCATAAATTTCCCCCAAACATGGCTTGTCTGAATTTGCAAATTTGATCACCTCACATATGGGCTGAATAAAGTCCACAACAAATCTAACATCAGCCCAAAAACGGTCATCAAGTATCATACCTCTCACCTCAGCTGCATCATTTGATGTAGATTGCCTCCAAGCTGCCCATGCATCACTAACAACCGTGGAACACAAAGCACCTTTCACTTCACAAAGACGGTGAAGAAGAATAAAATAAGAAGCAAACCTTGTATCAGCTGGTTTGAGAAGCTCCACCTTGGCAAATTTTCGATAAATAACTTGTGTTTGGTGATGGTTGCATATAAACATTTGAATTTTTCTGCCCTTTTCTATGAGAGCTGAAATCCACTCAAACTTGCCAATATCTTTGAGTGCATTATTCAACGAATGCACACAACATGGTGTCCAAAATATATGCTTGTATTTCTTTTGCACCAACATGCCTGCTGCTTTACAAACAGGGACAGCATTTGTAACAATTTGGACTACATGTGATGCCCCTACCTCCTCAATGCCGTCACATAGCTGGTTAAAAAGATACTCTGCATTTTTTACTTGCCCCAAACAATCTAATGCCTTCAAAAAATAAGGCCCTTTGTTGCATGTTACCATGATATTAAGTAGTGGACGGTTTCTAGTATCCGTCCACCCATCCATCACAATGTTGCATCCTTCTGAAGCTCACACTCTTTTCAATGGTGCAGTTTGTTGCTTTAATCAAATTTTTTCTTTATCAACTAGAGTAGTGCGAAGCTTTTCATACATAGGTGGTCTATATCCAACTGGTGCATTGCTGATTGCTTGGACCATCTCTGTATAGAAAGGTGATCGAGCAACATTAAACGGTATTCCATTGGCATAAAAAAAGCGTGCAATTGCTTCTCAACCTTGCACATCAAATAATTTGCCAATGGGGTTTGAGCTACCAATGTGTGGCCTCTTGTGAGACTGAGAACTTTCTCCTGCGACATCTCTTGAAGACACATCCACCTCTGCCTCTCTAATTTGAGTTTAATTTGCAGCAGTTGCCCTCGTTACCCCTGTTGTTGAAGCGTGGGAGCTCATATTAGAAACTTTACCATCAGCCCTTTCTTGATCCCTCATAGCCTCATATCGGTCCACCTCATTTATACAAAGATCAACACCTTTTCCAGGTATGTGAAGGAAATGAGCCCTCACCCTCGTGTAAGTACCTTGCAATGACATTGGGCATAATTTACATGAGATCGTGGATGTTCCACCTGTACCCTTTGGCCCCTTAACACGATCAACATACTTCCACAACGGATACATGCCGACTTGTTTGTTTCCCCCACTTGACATTCTTGATTCGATGATTCAAATTCTACACAAAAAAAAAAACAAAAAGACATTATCAATGATTAGATCATTAGAGTTTAACACAACAGCTATAGAAAGAAAAATTTAAAAATTAATAGCTCCACCATTTAATGGCTGTAGCTAAAGTTATCAAAAAAGAAACAGAGAAAAATGAAAATTTAAAAAACATGAAAAAGGAAATAGAGAAGAACATGTGAAATTATAAAAATGAATCATGATTTATTGATTGCACAATGCACACAGCAGTCAGCACACAACACACTCAAGTTTCAACAGTCTATTTTAAAAAATTTCAGATTGTTTTATAATTATCAAATTCAGCTGTATCTATATCAGGGGGTAGTGGGTACTGAGAATTTAGTTTCAGGAGGTTGGTGCAAGCTAAATTTTGATTTCTTTTACTTTGTTTCGAGAACATAATATCATCGAGTATTAGTGGGTCACTCATAATAGTGTGAAGTAGTAAATTTCTTCATTTATTTTTTGGCTATATGAAAATGCTTATTTTATATTTTTCAATTTTTTTGTGACCTTTACTGTTTGATGACTAATCTTGACACTTGTTTTGTCATCATTTTATGATTACTCAAATTCTTCCACGGTATCTATTTGCCTTGAAGCAAAAAAAATCTTTCTATTAGAAAATCTGAAAAATGCATTTGTTGTATTGTGTAATTTTGCCCCTTTCGTCTAATAGTGACCATGTATCTTAAAAAAATACATGCTATGTGGTTTGACACGATGATTTCAAGTAGAAATTTGAGGAGCATGAAATTTGTTTTTTTATTACATTGACAAAATCAATTTTGAGTATTCAAGAGGGATTTTGAAATTTATTTCCATGCAACCCTATTTTTCCTTTGCTACTGCTATTAATTTAAACACTTGTCAGTTGTCACTAACGTCTAATAGCAGGGACATTTCATTGTTTCAATGGTTTAGCATTCACCATGGGAGAGTTGGAACTTGGAGATGGTCCAAACAGAGAAATAAAGAATGCCCACGGGCCAAGTAAATACCAAATGCAAATAGAAAACAAAAATAAAATTTAAAAAATACTAATAGTAATACTTACCTTGTTCAGACTTTAGTGCCGTTGCCTCTGCAATCTCAGTGCCGCCGTCGCCTCTGGAGTCTCCTTGTCGTGCGAAATGATGCGGAGATTTCTAAAAATCGCGTTTCTTTATATTTTTTCTTTTTTGCCCTTAAAGTAGCGGAGACTTGGCGAGAGACACGGGAGACTTCGCGGGAGACGCCATTGTTTGAGATTGGAGACTTTGGAGACGGCGGGAGACTAATTAAAAGTCTCCAGTTGCTTTTTGGCGTCTCAAGGGACTGGTGCGGTACCGGAGACACGTCTCAGGGGGGGGAAGGCGCGTCTCCCGGTTACTATGCCTCATTGTAATCAAGTTTTTAATGTGACAATAGATCCCGGTAACTAGTGGAGGTTGGGAGTGGAGGCCCTTGTGGGGTTGAGGGTTAGCACCCCTCATGGGGGTTTGGGGGCAATGTCCCCAGTGGGGTTGAGTGGCAGTGCCCTTGTGGGGGTCTAGGGGCATTCAGAGCACTCCCAAGTGCTCTCGGACCCAAACGCTCCCGGAGCGGGCATGGGGGCTTCAAATGAAGAACTTGGTAACTTAGGTAATAACCTATAGAAACATCCCTTGTATACAATTTTTTCATTTATGAAATTAGAAGATTGAAATGGTTGAAATCCTATATTTAGAAGTACATATTCTTGTAGATAGTAAGATAATTGTGTCGATTAGTATACAACATAACAAAACCCCCAGTTGGGCTGCCTTTGGCAAAGTCACTAGGAGAAGTGCAAATAATCTAATAGAGTGATGATTACATAGATTGAGATAACTAACAAAGTAAATAAAATAGAAATTACCAAGAGGTTTGATACAAACACATCCGCTAGCATATTTCATGCTAGCTAGAGAAAAGAGATGGTTTGTTTCTATGGGTTAGGGCAGGTGTATAGGTGTTGGCATTTGGAAGCAAGACACATAGTTTCAATATTAACTCCTTTATTGTTTTTGGCTCTAAGTCCATGCAGCTACCTCTCCTTCAACTTGTGGGTGGGTGTTGTTATTCTAATCCTTTCTTGGAAGATATTTGGCATAGAGTTCATGGACGTCCATCTTGCCATTTTTTTTTTTATTGTATTGGATTGCTTAGGCATCTGTCATCTTATCTGGTCAGTAGTGAGTAGTTGTGCTACATCCCCAGCTCTACTCTGAAGGCTTATGTAATGGAATAACTTGCACAAGAGAAAAATATAATATGAAATATGCTGAAAATACTTGATAATAGCTGAGTATAACAAGCCACTTCGAGGGGAAAACCCTTAATTATTTCTAATGAGAACACAATTATCAATTTGATGAACAAATAAGACTCGCTTCCTCCTATATATGCCCTACTTATGCCAAGGATATCATCCAGGCTGACTTAGATAACCCTATATAAGCCTTAGGCTGACCTAATTAACTAAATAACAAACAATATAATATTGATAATATGTGTTAATTAAGAGTTAGGATAGCCACAATTGACTATTCATAACCTTATGTACTCTATATTAAGGGTGTAGCATGCCCCTCGTCTTCAGAGAAGCATTGTCCTCAATGCTATTCAAGTGTGGATGCTTCTGAATGAACTCATCCTACTCCCATGTGGCATCTTCAACTAGTAAATTCTTTCATTGGATGAGTTAGTGAGCGTTCTAGGCCTTAGCTTCTTTGTGCGTGTCTAATGAATGAACTCTGGTTCCAATATGATTCTTCCTTCTTCATTGAGCTTTGGTAATATTGTCTGAGTAGGGATATTATGCCCACTACCTTCTTCAAACAAGAAACATGAAAAACTGGATATATCTTTGTTGTTGATGGCAATTCAAACTTATAGAAATTAACAAAAGAACAAGAGCAAATTGAGTCTCAAAAATAGCCGTTTAATGAAGGGGTCCAAGAACATAGAGAATGTTGTGAAGCAAAACTAATGAAAATACTAACCTATATAAGTTGAACTATATGTGAATTGAAAAAATTAAAAGCTTATGGAAACAATTGGAGAATTGAAAACCAGAAAGGAAGAATGTGAAGTAATTGATCAATCCCTTGGTGAAATTGAGACATATCAAGATATTTTTTTTTGTAATGTTGAAAAGCTTAGGGCAATTTTAGACAAGTCATGAAGATGTGGCAGCTTACACTGATGAGATTGGAAGGTTAAGGAATCTTTATTACACTACAATTGACTAAGTAATAAGCTTAAGAGAACCAAAGAGAGCATGTATGCGGGAGCCTAGCCATTGGAATGAATTTGCTTCAAAAGATGAGCTACAAAGAAAAATGTCTTGGAAAGGATAAGTAATGCATGAGGATTTTAATGAAGCATATGTTGGAGTAAATCATGCAGGTCTTAGATGCAATGAGAAGAAAGAAGACAGTGGATCAATTGATGTCAACATGTATCAACAAACACACTATTGTAAAGTTCAAGAGTTGAATCTAAAAAATATCTTTAGGCATCTTCATTATCATGAAATTCGACAAAGCAGACAAATGAATAACATCTTTGAAACTTTTCTAGTGACAATTAGTGAAACAATCAATACATATGGAGTTGAAAGGGTACAATTTTTGTCACAAATTAGTGTTGATTTTGAAATACATAGAGATGAAGATGAAGAAATTATGTCAGAAACTATACTTATCACCAATTTCTATTATAATGGATCCACAAGCAATCAAGCATCACAAGCATTTATTGCAACTTTGATACTGTACTATAATTTTGTTTCATCAAATGATGAGCCTGAAGTAATTCAAAAGGACGGAGTAATGTTATATACTTAATATGATGGAAAGGTTTTATCCTGCATGGTGATAATATTCAAATATTATGAGAGTTTGGTCAAAGATGTTGGAATGATTGCACTATAAATGAATATCTGTCAGTGATCAAATGTCGAGGGACTCATTACTTACTGAAAATATTGTCTTGGATTCATTTACTTTGTTTTCAGTTTTATTTTCTACAGTTTTTGTTTTCCACATTTTCACCTTCTTAGTTTCCATTCTTTCAGTACAGTGGCATATTTTATTGCTAAATTCTGTTTCTCTTGTTTGTTTTCATATTTCTTGGTCATATCTTTTTGATTTTTGGTTACATGTGGACCATTTAAATAGTTTTATACATTATTGCTAAATTCTGTTTCTCTTATTTGTATTCATATTTCTTGGTCATATCTTTTTGACTAATGGCTACATGTGGACCATATAAATAGTTTTATACAGATGTGAATCTTGTCTGTCACTGTATTCTGTAAATGTGAATTGCCTTTGGAGGTTTTTTACTATTTTGATTGATTTGCATTTTTTGCATTGAAATTTTTTGTACTCACTTGTAAGTGCTCTTGTTGCACCACTTATATTCTTTTGATGCAGTTCGGAAGCTGTTTCCATCATCGAGTCATTATATGAACGTGGAGTATGTGACTATATGGTAGGTTTGCAACACTAAGTTGTCTGATCACATTTTAGAAATTGTAGTTGTGTTTATTGCTTGTGAGCACCATTTTTAAGAAGTTATTTTTTCTCACTGATTATTGATGTTATGCTTTTCTCAGTCCATTCCATTATGGTCCGATTATCTGAATTTCATACAAGAGCGTGATGAGTCTGTGTTACAATGCACACCAGAAGGCATTGCAAAGATTAGGGCTCTGTTTGAACGAGCACTCACTGCTTCAGGTTTACATATGTCAGAAGGTGGAAAGTTGTGGACAGCATATCGAGAATTTGAGGAAGCTTTACTTATCACAATGGAAGAATTTGACAACGAGGTTTGTGTTCTTTGCTGCAATTCCTTGATTTAGTAATATGAATTTATAAAGTTATACAAATGTTCACAGTGATACTTGCTAAGAGCATCATCAGTGCATAGAGGACTGTTACTTTACCGCAAGTACTTAAATTTGGTTAAAAAAACTGCCTATACTATTTGCATCCAACTTGTAAATACTTACATGAGTTCTTGTAACATCACATGGAGGCTGAAGGAGACTTTCATACTAGAATTTAATCCCGACATTAAAATTTCTTCAATGTTTTAACCAAAAGTTCATATTAGATCTAATAGGCATTTTTCCATATAAGAAATGCTAGGATGCCATGCTGTAAGAGAAGCCTCCCTGTTCAGCAGCATCTTTACATGAGATTTGGGTTGATCATTGCACGAAGAAAGAAGCGATTTTTGGTTGGTCTTCCACAGTTCAGGGAGTTAGTACATATTATCAATTCAATTGTTGAAGATTTCCACACTCCCAGCCAAGTGTGGATTTCCTGGAATGGAAATTGAAATCATTGGAGCTATTTGATCTGTAATTGGCAATTTTTGGACAGAGCATAATTGACCAAAAAGATCTTTCCAGAAAAAAATCTAGATACCATAAAGATTCTAGAAGACAGTGAAGTGGGATCCCTATGAATGGTGGCAGATTTATGGGGCCTCTGTCCACTTGCGAATGCTTGCTGTGTGAATCCACAGCCAGATTTGCTGTGAAAGCAATTTGATTCTTATTCAGCAGGATGGAAATCTGAAATTCATGCGAAAGTTTGAAAAGTTTGGTTCAGAAAAATACACATACTTAAAACTCTACCTAACATAAACATATGTAAAACATACAAAATATACACTATAGACAACAGTTAGACTATAATTTTAAAGACATGCAAAAATAAAAAAATTCATAATAGTTTGAAATTTCAGCAACATTAAAATATAGTGGTTGCTTATATTAGCCAGTTAGTTTCCTTTTAGTAAGACATTATTTTCTTTACTGGAGGAGACTTCATTAAATTGTATTAATATAAATGTGGGTAAAGAGTGGATCCCCTCACATGCTTTTATAAAATTATTTATTTAGTGGTCACTCTCTAGAATTTATAATGATTGTATCTGTTCTATATCACTACTGGTTTTCTCCTTATAATAGGTTTTGCATGTTCAGATCCAAATCAGCAAATTCATGTTTCATTTTACACACGGATCCTAGAAGCTTTGCACTTCAACTAAAAGATAGCTCAAAATTGAAATTTACTTCCAAGATTCAAACATTTGAAACATCTAGATCTAATCAAATTCAAAAGCTGTATGATTTCATTTTTGTACTATGAGACAACATTTTCTTGAAATTAATTTTGAAGTTTCAAACATTTGAAACATCTAAATCTCATCAAATTCAAAAAATATCCTTGCATTTTCATTTAGTCCTCTACTATGATCATTGACATTAACACAACATTTTCCTGAACTTTTCAAGAGATGGCCCTGCAAAGCGAAGAATGTCATCTTTTGCTAGAGATTTTTGAAGAAACTTTAAGTTGTGGATAAAAGTAAGGCTTACCATTTTTTAATCCCCTAGTTTGTTCCTCTTGCTAGTTAGAATAAAATTTCTTTCAATGAAATCTTAGATGTGGATTTGCATGCCAAGCTTTTACAATTATGGAGTAGAAGCCCTGGAACATCAGAGGTATAATACAGTTCTTCCAAGGCAAAGAATGTAATACAAAATTTTAAATTATTATTTTTCTACATTTTTTGAGGCAGCTGTATGATCGGTTGTCTAGATTCTAGATAAATTTTTCCAATTTAGGGAAATTTGTGACGTCAGCCTGACATCTGTAGCCATCTCACAGCTGTCTGAGGGGTCCGCTCTTAAATATGTAGTCTGAACAAATATATATATATTTAAACAGTTTTTGAGCCTTGAAATGATCGCAGATGTCATTTTTTAGCATTTAAGCCAAAGTTGAGGGAGCTATGATATTGGCCATTGCCAACCAGATGTAACACCATGCTTCAAATGTCACATTGACCTCCTGCTAATGGCATCAGGTTGTCTGCACCTTCAAAAGACATCTACAATTAATATGAATTTTTTTTTTGGGCATAAATTCAAGGGCAATTGTTTGAAATATCAGCTCCAGGTTTTAATAGTCTGGTAGGAAATTCAAAAACTGTTTTAATAGTCTGAACAAATATATATATTTAAACAGTTTTTGATCCTTGAAATGATCGCAGATGTCATTTTTTATCATGTAAGCCAAAGTTGAGGGAGCTATGATATTGGCCATTGCCAACCAGATGTAACACCATGCTTCAAATGTCATTGACCTCCTGCTAATGGTATCAGGTTGTCTGCACCTTCAAAAGACATCTACAATTAATATGACCTTTTTTTTTGGGCATAAATTCAAGGGCAATTGTTTGAAATATCAGCTCCAGGTTTTAATAGTCTGGTAGGAAATTCATACAATGTCCATATAAGGACAGTATTCCAGATTGTTAAGAGTTTAGTTTGGATAATTAGAATTTTCCAGTTTATGCATTGAAAAATGAGGAGTCGAAGACTTTGAATTGATGAACATTACAACCAATGTAATGTCCCCATTTTAGCCCTATGCTCTTCAGTGACTATGTCCCCATTTTAGAATTCTCATTGAACATGGACTGTGGAAATCTAATGTCTCTTATTGATTATTACTATTAGCCTATTTCTGGAAACATGTAGGCTAATTAGAAGTGAAAATTAGGGTTTCCAATTTTGTAGGAGGTTTCAGATGAGCTTTTGAAGGGTTGCATGCAGGAGTTTGATAGTGTGCTTTTTGGAGCTTTTTGGGTTTTTGGAGAGCTTCAGGGTGTGGTAACATGCATTTCGTAAAAATGACATGCATTTCTATTTGGTATTTTGCATGCAGGAAATGTATTTGGGTTTTTCTAGGTTTTTAGAGAGCTCCAGAATGGTGTAACATGCATTTGATGCATTTGCTTCTGACAACCTTTTCCATCACTTACTATTTTAAGTAAGTCATGGCTGCTCGGTTTGTGTTCAAATGGAGTTTGGGAACACTTACTATTTATAGCAGTTTGCTATTTTTGGTAAGTTCTATTTGTGGCAGTGATATTCTAGCATCAGGTTAGTTATTTCAGTCCATCATTCTATTTCTGGCAGTAAGGCAATTAAGCTTTGGGCGTTGGCTTCTTCATCCTTTATGGAGCTATGTTTAATAACTTAATCATTCTTTCTCAGCGTTGCTTTTTGGACCCCGTGCGTTGGTGAATGACTTCAAGTTGTTTTTAAAGAGCGAACTCTATTTTGGACGTCCAAGTTGAGATTATAAATATTTTAAAATGGGTTTTAAATGTTAAGTCTTATTTGGACACCTAAGTTGGTGAATAAAGTGTTTTTTTAATATTTCATTTTTCTCAAAAAGGTTGGTTGGGCGTCCCTCTTGGAAAGTGAAGTGCTTCGACTTCTTTCTTGATGGTTATAGAGTGATTCAATTCCCAAGAAGAGTATTTATTCAAGCCTTGCTCTTTCATTCTCATCTTTGGAAAAATTATTATAACGAAATGTTGCTGAATTGAATTTAGAGCTCGCTTCAAGGAACACATACCTTCTAGCTTTTCTTACCAGTCTTCGTACTTGAAAGATAGTACCTAGCTGGTCTTCTGAAGACCATGCTTCACTCAGGAGTGTGGATGGATGCAAATTTCTGATTTAATGTAATAGATTGCTGATTTATAATCTGTTACTTCTATTGCTGATTTGTATGGCTGAAGCGTATTTTTGATCGTAGCCTCGCCGCTGAATTTTATATGGTTTTGGGTGTTGGTGCTATCTCTTTCACCGTCCTCAGCGCCAACTTTCACCAATTTTCAGATTTGTCTGCTGAGAATTTGATTTTTAAAGTGAGGTTGATCTTTCCTGGAGGCCGTACCATTCGCTTGCTGCTGCATTGGGATTCATGCCACTGAATAGATGCGAATTTAGGGGAGTTTTTCTGCTGCAAATTGGACGCCCAGCTCATAGCTATCCTCTGTTTTTAGTTTCTCGTCAATCGGACTCCATTTGGTGAAGTTATGAGCAAATTGGTGAAATCTCTATGTTGCTGATCTGATTTTCTATTATTTTCTGTAGCTTATGAGATCTATTATATTGCTGTTTTGAGCTTAGAATTTTGATCATATTCATGTTTATCGGTTAGGGAATATTTCTCTAACATTTTGATGAATTGGGTGATAAATTACTAAACTTTTGTGCAGCTATTGTTAATATTGTAAAGTTTGTTTAGTAGTACTAAACAAATCTGCACTTTAAATTCTTTATTATACTCCCACTAAAGAAGTGGTTGAGATTGTTTTTACTTTCAGCACTTTGTTCTTAATTTCCCCCCCGCTTAAAATTGGTTGTGCGAATTCATGGCTGGCATGCCATCTAGTTATTTGTTTTACATTTTCACTCCCACTGCATAAGTGGTCGAGTTGTAATTTTCATTTCTTATATGGCCGGCTAGCCGCCTATTGCAAATTGTACTTTCATTCCAGTTTGCTAATGATCCCTTGGCACTGTATGCTCTCACCTCGCCCTCATCGGGAACTTGGTGATCAGAAGGTGAAGGGTTACCATTCTTGCTGGTTTATATTTGGAGCTAACGCAAATAGTGGTGAAATTGTGTTGATATTTTCAAAAAAAAAACTAAGGGGGATGTTTTAGTGGTATCAAAGCCTATTTTCCTGCCATTTTGTGAGTTTAGTGCTTCAATTGTCAGTTGGGTGACACGGATATCAGATACTAACCTAGAGGTCAGAACTGAGTTCAATTTCAACTTCCAGAAATTCCTAAAGATGATATATTTTTTGAAGTTTAGAAACCGTGAGACATCATATTTAATCATGGCTTTTGTAGAAGGATAGAGTTTTGCAAGGTCACTTTTCATTGCATGAACACAACTCATTAAAGAATATCAGACAAGGGATGAAGAAGTGAGAATACTTCTTATGTTGGAACAATGTTTGAGCCAGGTGAAGCAATCACCTATAGAGTTAATTAGTGTTGAAATATGGTAGCTTTGGTTAGATATAGATATCGATGATCACTTATTAGATCGAACTACTATTCCAAGTATATTATCGATCTGCAGGGAAGAGGTTATTACTTGCAGATTAATGGTTTTTCATGTTTCATATAGGATCCCGATCAAGCATCATTATCAGTGATCATTTCCAGATTGGATATTATTTATCTGTGCAAGATAAATACAGATCGAACTTAGTAAGCATTTATGTTTATTAAGTAACATAACCCGATTAAAGATTAGGTGCTTAGTTAAAGTGAAAAGGCACATCCCATGAACGGATATGCCTCCACTTTGTGGAGGCATGTCCACTCATGGGACATGTCTCCCTCTTACATACTTAATGCAGATCCGATCCACAAAAGAAGATATCGAAATCCATAAATATTCTGCTCTTGTAGATTGAATCTCAAAGGGAAGCACTTCGGACTTATTGAATTAATGATAGTTAATTAACAATTAGAAAAGGATTAATGCTTGCAGTGACCTCTCTGAAACATCCTTATTGGTTGAGGCATCCAGATGAAGAAATCAATTTGTTGATTACTTCATGGCTTAGTGAAGTGATGAGAATCTTGGCACCCTTGGTGCCCTATGATGTTGATACTATGAAGAGAGTTCTATACATGATTGTAGAAAGCTTTCAAGGTCTTGATGAATCTGATAGCAGTCAGTACTCTAGAAGAGCTACTATTTTGAAGACATTTTTAGAACTTAGAACAAGTATATTGCTGTTAGATTTGGGTATGCAAGATCGAATATATTATTTGATCCATTACCTCGTCATTTCAACTTGGAGTGAACAAGAGGAGGATGTAGTTGCAGCCATGAGAAACATTCTAGTTTTAAATGTCAATGAAATGGACGACATTCCTAAAACCATCTTATCTTTTTTGCTAAACATTCATGAACAAGAAGGAAAGAATTCTTCTACTACTGGTATGTTGATCAAAGATTTATTCAATCTGTGTAAGGGAAAATTGAAGCCTCACTTGAAGAAGGCAAAGCAGATAAATGAGGTGGGCTCTAATGCTAAAGATAGGAATAAAATGTTATTTCTCAATGATTTTATGGCGGATTGTCAGGATGTATCTTTAGTTATGCATTTGTCTATGCATACTAAGGATGAGAGCAATGAGGCAACATTAGTCTTGTATACACATGAAGGATTTATGACAAGTAACCTAGAAGACCTCATTTGTATGTATGTGACTACTAATGAAGAAATCAGTAATATACCTTCACAAGATGGGCTTATTGAAGGTAAGAAGGATAGAGTCTTTAAAACAACTAACATTGATGATTCTTTATTTTATTATAGTGATGGTGACATGGGTGGTTTTGAGTTTGATCATCAAACTAAGGTCTTGGAGAAAGATACTTATGAAGATATCAGTTTTGGTGAGTTGGGGGATGTCTTATTCAAAGAGTCACCACTCCAAGAGGATACAAAGGGCATGATCCTTTTGATCAAAATAATTAGCCCTTCAACATTTGGGATCCGGGTGTGAGGGTACCTAAGGTTGTCAAGGAACTTGTATGTGATAAATTTCCCTTTGATCCCAATAAAGTACAAAATTTAGATTTCAATGCAAGCTATGAGATGACCATTGGAGGAGAAGATGTCTTTGAAAAAGAAGCTTGCATGGAAAGGCCCCATAATGACCCTTTAAAGATGGTTGCAGCCACTAAGGAAGAGTTTGTTGCTACTAAAATCTTCAGGACTGTGATCAATAATGACTCATTGATCAAGTTGGGGGCTACTTTAACATATAATTAAAGAGACAGTGAAGGGGAAATAGAGCTAGAAGACCACATGGCCCTTGTTGATGAAATGTTTATGGAGGTTCTCAAATTCAAATCAGATTTACCTCTTAATGAAGCTGATTGTAACTGAAGGCTTGAAGAATTTGTAGAATCTGATCCTCTTCATGATCTTGTGCATTTTCAATTGGTGGGTGGTGAAAGACAAGTATCATGGAGCAGTTATGAGGGAAGCAAAGACAAAAAACCAAGTTCTGATTTTGATATGCAGCCTACCAATACTTCACCATGCTTGCACATTAATGAGTGGAAAGGTCAATTCATGATATCCATTGAAGATGAAGTGCAAGTCCTATTCAGAGTTGATCACACACATAGTTTGATTGAAGAGAGACAAGTTGGAGTTAGGGGTGGAGTCACCCTCTTTAATTTGCAATTCATCAAAGACTCCTTGGAAATTATGAAAACAAAATATCTATGCTAGGTTAAAGATTGAGATTATGCCTTCAAATTTGTAAAGAAGGCAATTGATGCAATTCAAGGAAGTAAGAGGAAGGTTGATGAGCTTACTCTTGAGTCTGAATCAACGAAGAACATGTTTGAGAATGCTCAGTTGGCTCTAACGGAGACAAAAGACCAACTAGCTGTTTTCAATTGTCTTAGAGAGCAAGAGAATGAATTAAGAGCTGAAGAGATCAAGCAAATAATTTTTAAGCTTGATTATCTTCAAGGGAAGTTTGATTTGAAGGGTTTCCCTAAGAAATCAAATGATGCAAGTGAATGCATAAGAGGTATAGAGGATTTGGTTTCCATATGGGAAGTGTTGATTTATGATGACTTCCACATCTTTGACACCAAGGTGTTGTTCAGACATGGTTTGGTAGCTGCTGATGGTTTAATTACGACAGCAAGGAGCGAAGATTTCAGACTTGTTATTCATGAAGTACCAAGACAAGGTTTTTACATGTCTAATAATCTATCCTTTGGGTTGTGTGATGTTTCAGCTCACACTAATCTTTTTCTAGGACTGGGTTTGAAGACAATGATTGCCCCATGTACTCTTGTTGTTGAAGCTTTCATGGTTTGGCTTCAGAGTTTCACTAGAGAGGACATCAATCTCTTGAGAATGCACTTGGTTCTTATCAACATTTAGGAATGTGTTGAGAAATTTTTCTGGAATGTTGGAGACCTTTTTTGGTCGGGTATCCATGTTTAGAATTTTCAACATGTTTTGATGATAATTGTTATGTGTGGAAAGAAGCATCTTTGGAGATATAAGCATCAAATTTTCAGATTGATGGGTGCTGTTTCTTTCTTTATCAACCATTTATTGGTTCCTTTTGCTCCACAATTGGTGGTTTGGAGACAAAATTTGAGCAAAGAATGGTTCTTTGCTGTGATCGAAGTTTTAGAGAGGGTGTTTCCAGCCTTGGACATGAGCAGATTCGTCAAAATGGATGATGATTTTCAGTGTTGCAGCAGTTGTTCATTTCCTTGCATGCTGATTTTCCTTAAATCAGATTATAAGTTATTCATTTTAGACTTGGTGGGCAGTTGGTACACTCATTTCAGACTTCATAGTCTCTTATCAAGGATTGATTTTTGGCCTCAAATGTGAGAAATAATGATTCAGAGTGATCTGAATCAGTTTTTGGATAGCGTTCAAGCTCTTTCGAGTGGCTATCTTTGTACATTCTCTTGTACAAATGTTTGGGACAGCAAACCTTTGCTTGATTTGATTCATCATTTTGAGACTCTTGGAGAGAGATTGGTGGAAGTTGTCAGGAGTCTTCTTGGATATATCAATATTATTCAAAGGAGGCATTGTACATCCTTGAGGAGTTTTGAGGATGAAATTAATGAGCTTTTGCAAAGAGTTGTTTTTCTTCTTTTCAAGAAGCCTTGAAGGAGTCACAAGGGCAGCCGTGACTCTGCTTAACGCTTTGAGGAGTTATGTTGATGATATGGTTTTTGAGTTGATTAGATTATTCTTCCTTGTGCCCAGAATGGTGATAGTCATTGGCATTGCAGATATTGACTCCTCAGAGTCTTTTGGGTGTGAGATGCTGCAGGGTCTTGATTCCAATCTTTCCATGTTTCATAGTTTGAATTTCATTCATGTTAACTCTTTGAGGTTGCAAGGAAGGCTAGTGCAGTTCTGGTACAATGGCTTCATTTGTGTGACAAGAGTGGTGCAACATCAACATGGTGGGTCTTTTCAGAGATGGACATGGGACTCTGGGATCCTTCTTGTTTTGGATGTGGATTAGTTTGGAGTGTAGTGGCATTGCTTGGGGACAAACAATTTTGGGAAGGGCGGACTGTAATGTCCCCATTTTAGCCGTATGCTCTTTAGTGACTATTAGCCTATTTTTAGAAACCCGTAGGCTAATCAGAAGTGAAAATTATGGTTTCCTATGTTGTGGGAGGTTTTAGATGAGCTTCTGAAGGGTTGCATGCAAGAGTTTGACAATGTGCCTTTTGGAGCTTTCTGGGTTTTTGGAGAGCTTCAGGGTGTGGTAACATGCATTTCATGAAAATGACATGCATTTCTATTTGGTACCTTGCATGTAGGAAAGGTTTCTTGGTTTTTTTGGGTTTTTAGAGAGCTCCAAAATGGTGTAACATGAATTTTCTTTTAACAACCTTTTCTAGCACTTACTATTTTTAGTAAGTCATGGCAACTACTCGGTTTGTGTTCAAATGGAGTTTGGCAACACTCACTATTTATATCAGTTTGCTATTTTTGGTAAGTTCTATTTGTGGCAGTGATATTCTAGGAGCAGGTCATCTATTTTAGTCCATCATTCTATTTCTGGCAGTAAGGTAGTTCAACTTTGGGCATTGGCGTCTTCATCCTTTATGGAGCTATGTTTAATAACTTAGTCATTCTTTCTCGGCATTGCTTTTTGTACCCCGTGCCTAGGCGAATGACTTCAAATTGTTTTTAAAGAGGGGACTCTATTTTGGACATCCAAGTTGAGATTATAAATATTTTAAAATGGGCTTTAAATGCTAAGTCTTATTTGGACGCCTAAGTTGGTGAATAATGTGTTTTATTAATATTTCATTTTTCTCAAAAAGGTTTGTTGGGCGTCCCTCTTGGAAAGTGAAGTGCTTCGACTTCTATCTTGATGGTTACAGAGTGATTCAATTCCCAAGAAGAGTCTATTCAAGCCTTGCTCTTTCATTCTCATCTTTGGAAAAATTATTATAACGAAATCTTGGTGAATTGAATTTAGAGCTTGTTTCAAAGAACGCATACCTCCTAGTTTTTTCTACCAATCTTCGTACTTGAAAGATAGTACCTAGCTGGTCTTTTGAAGATCGTGCTTCACTCAGAAATGTGGATGGATGCAAATTTCTGATTTAATGTAACAGATTGCTGATTTATAATCTGTTATTTCTACTGCTAATTTGTATGGATGAAGCGTATTTCTGATTTTAGCTTTGCCATTGAATTTTATATGGTTCTGGGTGTTGGTGCTATCTCTTTCACTGACCTGGGCACCAACTTTCACCAATTTACAGATTTGTCTGCTGAGAATCTGATTTCTAAAGTGAGGTTAACCCTTCCCAGAGGTCGTACCATTCACTTGTTTCTGCATTGGGATTCGTGCCACTGAATAGGTGCGATTTGGCGGTGTTATTCTGCTGCAAATTGGATGCCCAACTCATAGCTATCCCTTGTTTTTAGTCTCTTATCAATTGGACTCTGTTTGGCGAAGTTATGAGCAAATTGGTGAAATCTCTATGTTGCTGATCTATTTTCTGTAGCTTATCAGATTTGTTATACTGCTGTTTTGAGCTTAAAATTTTGATCATATTCACATTTATCAGCTAGGTAATATTTCTCTAACATTTTGATGAATTGGGTGATAAATTACTGAACTGTTGTGCAACTTTTGTTAATATTGTATTGCTGGTTTAGTAGTACTAAGCAATTGTTATAAATCTGCAATTTAAATTATTTATATACTCCCATTGAAGAAGTGGTTGAGATTGTTTTTACTTTCAACACTTTGTTTTTAATTTTCGCCCCATTGAAAAGTGGTTGTCCAGATTCATGGCTGGCATGTTGCCTAGTTATTTGTTTTACATTTTCACTCTCGTTGCATAAGTGGTCGAGTTGTAATTTTCATTTCTTATATGGCCGGCTAGCCGCTTATTGCAAATTGTACTTTCATTCCAGTTTGTTAACGATCCCTTGATACTGTATGCTCTCACCTCGCCCTCATCGGGAACTTGGTGATCAAAAGGTGAAGGGTTACCATTTTTTCTGGTTTATATTTGGAGCTAATGCTAACAGTGGGGTGAAGGGTTACCATTCTTGCTGGTTTATATTTGGAGCTAACCCTAACAGTGGTGAAATTGTGCTGATATTTTCAAAAAATAACTAAGGGGGATATTTCAACCAACCTTTGACATCACTAAGTTGCCACAACACACATTTGGTTGTTAGAAGCATATGTTGACAGTGTATAATGAATAGATTAAAGAATAGCCAAACATATCCTTGCTGTGTATTTTATTTTTAGATTTTTCTTTTGTTATTCCATCTGAGTCTAGGGTTTTATTTTTCTTTTCCCCATATTATTTAGGGTTTACATTTCATAATCTTTAAATTTTTTTTGTTTATGTTAGGGTTTCAAATTCACTTTTTCTCTTTCTCTTTTGTTAATGTCATTTGCAAACTAGGACCCTTTTTTGAAGAATGGAATACTAGAGGGAGAATATATGTTCTACTTGGTAGTGAATTAGAGCTCGATGTTATGCAAAATGTTATGGGTCTACTTTCTTTCATATGAGGACAAGCAACAACATATGTAATGTCATCGATCACTCTGAGGTGTTTAATCTTGATGCTTTTCTGGTCACTATGATATGATGTTTGAGATTCATGATTATGATTGTTGATTAGTTGAACTTGTCACTAATTAGTAATAAGTGATAACTATGAACTTGTGAAATATGAAGTATCATAAAATTATGAATGATCAATGATCAATGATGTGTAATTGTGTATTGAATTTTTTATTTTTTCTAATCCCAAAAATTATGAATGAATGATAAACTACTTAAGTTAGTAATTACCACTTATCACTTATGAGTTCTCTACAAATTAGTTTTATGATTTATCGTGATTTATTTTGCATTTTAAAAAGCTATTTTGTAAATAAATGTGTTTTCTATATTTGAAGAATTTCCCATGTTTTGGCAAGTTTTTGCTGTGTCACCAAGTTAGAGGCGAATTTGGGTTTGCTGAGTTTTGCCATGTCAGGGGTCATTGTCAACCATCATCTCTACCATCCCTTTTCCTATATGACATGTGGAGATAAATGTCACGCAAGTCTGAATCCTGATCTTTGGAGACCATTGTTGTTGTGCTCATGATTAATGAAGAGAATCCGATTTCTATCACATTACATGTATTGATCTTTATACGTGATAAACTGTGCATATGTTTTGTAGGTTTTTCTATATATATGTAATGAATGTAATGATCTCCCCTTACATCTTTCCATTGTAGATTGAGAAGGTGCAATTTAAAAGTCCCTTATAGCTATAAGCATTTAACAAATAACATGAATATGCGGGTTGTTAGTCAGTACATTAAATTGTTTGCAAGTTTTTTCACCCTATAGCAAATGGAAAATGGTCATGAAGGAGCTGTCATTCCAATATTCATGTTCTATTCCTAGTGGTTTCTTTGTTATTATTTCTGTGTTGTCGGTATTGTGCTTCAAGATTTGCCAAGTAAAATTGCATTTAGAGTAGATTTTTCAGCATAGTGTTGTACCCATATGAATTTTTTCGTTTCATCGAATTCCAAGCTAAATCCCCTCAAGAATGAGTTGTGTTTCAAACCTTGTCATAGTCGTCTATGTTGTTTTTATTGTCTCTTGTTCATGTCTTTGCAAGGTCAATGAAAAGGATTCTCAAAACTATACACCTAGGCAAATAACAGAGCTTAATTGATGAAGTAGCAGGAATTCCTGAATGCATTTAAATCAGGAATTTGCATCTTAATGAAGTGAAGTGCCTATGAGAAGAGGAGCATTTGAAAATCAACAAGTTAGAACAACGATATCACCAAAAATATGCAAGAATTTTTTTTTGAAATTTTATTTGCAAGTAGAAAACCCTTCAACAATCTCAGATTTGAGCTCAAAATTTTTTTGTCAGTTTTTTATGATTTATAAGGAATTTCTGAAAATTTCTGAACATGAAAAAGTTCAGAAAATCCACTAAACAACCCAAAAGTTTCAGAAAAACATTACAATAATTCCTTTTAAAATTTCAAAGTTGAAACCAAGATAAATATGCAGATTTTTAACACCCAAAATACCTCAGATTGGTTCAAAATTATTTCCAAACCCTAGCTGTCAACCAAATACTCAAAAAATGACGATTTGCAGCTATAGGAGTTACCAGATCTGAGTCTTCAGCATTGAGATCCTCGTCAAATTTGGCCTCCAACCTGATGAATACTTGCAGCCTAGAAATAATAATGTGCTAGGGTTTCACAAATCGGAGTTCTTCCACCAAAACAAACTCTTTCAACTAGGGAGAGCTCGTATGTCTCATTGAAATCAGGGATACTTAAGGGTTTCAATCCTCAAGCCAAGTTGTAGTAGCAATAAACAAAAAACTTAATCACATAATGAGCTCTAAAAGACCCCTAGAGAGTTATATAATAACTCCCAAAGAGATGAATTAATCTTAGCCCTTGATTCACCACCTCTTAATCCATTGCTCCACATTGAGACCTTAAAAACTGAACCAATAAGTTCCTTCAAAACCCATGCCCCCTTTGCCTTTTTATCACATGCTTTTAAAATCACTTAAAGTACATAAAAATGTGACAAGTTAAGTCCTTTGGCTAGAAAACTCTTAAGTTGCCTAAAAAGTTGTGCCCATAACTTAAAATAACTTAAGTTCACTTAAGTTGCATTAAAAGATGTGCACGCAACTTAAGAATAGAATTTAGAACAAGCCAAAGACTCTTTATCCTACCCAATGATGCTCTACGTTGTCTTCCTCTTGGGTAATCCAAGGAAAGGACAGCCAATCTGTTGTTAATCATCTTGATTTGAGTTGGGGACATTACAGTCCTCCCCACCCAAAGAATGCTTGTCTTCAAGCATTTGAAGACTAGGATGCTTAAGAATCTCCTCTCCTTCCCATGTTGCATCCTTCAAAGGCAAGTTTTGCCATTTGATATGATATTTAGAAATTACTTTATTCCTCAACCTTTCCTCCCTTACTTGCAAAATTATTTTTGGAATAAGTATCAGTTTACCTTCTTCATTCATGGGAGGCAATTCTGTTGAAGGAATTACATGTTGTCCAAGTGCCTTTTTGAGGCATGACACATGCAATACGTTGTGAGTCTTGCTTGTAGATGGCAGCTCCAATTCATATGCTACTTGACCAATTCTCTTAGTCACCTTGAAAGGCCCATAAAACCTTGGTTTAATCTTTTCTGTTCCACTTACCTTCAATGAAGATTGTCTATAAGGTTGAAGACGTACAAATACCATGTCTCCCACCTCAAAAGACCTCTCAACTCTATGACTTCTTCTGCTGTTCTTGTGCAATCTGAATATTCTTTTTGAGTGCTTTGAGGATATCTTGATTCTCTTTAGCCCATTCAAGAGCTTTTGGAGCTCAAGAATAAAAAAAAACGAAATGTACAAATGTAGAAGTTTCATAACGATACAAAGTTTTGAAGCGAGTCATGCCTATGCTCATGTCATATATAGTGTTGTAACAAAATTCTGCCAAATGCAACCATTTTGCCCATGCTTTTTGCTGTCCCGAAACATAGTTCCTCAAGTAGCCTTCAAGCCATTTGTTAGCAATTTTAGTTTGACCATCCGTTTGAGGATGATAACTAGTGCTATGATCAAGTTTTGTTCCAGCCAACTTCATCGACTCCTGCCAAAAAGTGCTGATGAATATGTGATCTCTATCACTTACCAGCAACCTGTGGCACTCCATAAAGTCTGAAAACTTGTTGAAAAAACAGACCAGCAACTTGTGGTGCTTTAAATTCGAAAGGCATTGGCATGAAATAAGCATATTTTGTAAGTCTGCCCACCACGACAAAAATACAGTCCATAACATTCACTTTGGGTAGCCCCGTGATGAAATCCATCGATATTTGTTGCCACTTTTGATTGGAATAGGAAGTGGTTGTAGCAGTCCTACTGGAAAAGAAACTTCAGCCTTGTTCCTTTGACATTCTATGCATTCCCTCACATGTTCAAGAACATCATCATTCATACCCTTCCATGAAAATCTTTCACGAATTTACCTGTTTGTCTTCAAATAACTAGGATGACCAACAGGTTGATTGTTATGAACAACAATAAGAATCTTATGCTTTAGCTTACTTTTAGGCACTAAGTAGATTATATCCTTGTAATAGATGATATCATTCAACACTATCTTTCATCATCAACTTTACCATCTAAAATATCACATGCATTAAAATATCACAAGCATGCTAATTCTTTGAATATGGGTTAGTATGTGATCCTTCCAAGTGGCTGTAATTTCTGAAAGTGAGCAAAATGTAAGATTTCTAGACGATGCATCAGCAACAACATTATTTTTCCCTTCAACAAATTCAATGTCAAAATCATACCCTTGTAGGTTACTTACCCACATTGTTGTCTCTCATTTAAGCCTTTTTTGCTCCATGAAATACTTGAGGCTATTATGATTAGTCCTCACTATAAACTTGCTGTCCATAAGATATTGCCGAAACTTTTCAAGTGCGTGCATGATTGCCAACATCTCCTTATACCAATACCAATACTGGATGCATCACACTCAAGCACAAAAGGTTTAGAAAAATCCGGCAAAGCCAAAATAGGACAAGTACTCATTACCTGTTTAAGATGATCCATGATTCTTTGAGTCTCATCCGTCCACCTGAAAGCATCCTTCTTGGTCAAATCTGTCAAAGGAGCGGTTAATGAAGAAAACCCCTTCACAAACTGTCTATAGTATGTGCATAGACCAACAAAACCCCTCAATTGTGACACGTTCTTGGGTTGTGGGCAGTCAAGTGTAGCTTGAATCTTCTCTCTTTATGCGTTCACTCCACCATCCCCAATGACATATCCCAAATACAATAGCTTAGTCATACCAAACTCACACTTAGAGGCTTTCACAAAAAGAGAATTAACTGCTAGGATACTCTCAATACCTTATCATGGTGCCGAAGATGCTCTTCCCACGTCTTGCTATATAGTAAGATGTCATCAAAGAAAACCAACATGAATTTTCGCAACTGTTTATTGGACACATGATTCATGCAAGACTGAAATGCAGCCGGAGCATTGGATAATCCAAAGGGCATCGCCAAATACTCAAAATGTCTATAGTGACACCTGAAAGCTGTTTTGTGTACATCCTGCTCTCGAACTCTAATTTGATGGTATCCTGAACGGAGATCTATTTTGGAAAAATAGACCGCTCCATGTAGCTCATCCGACAACTTATCAATATGTGAAATATGATACTTATTCTTAATGGTCTTCTTATTAAGTGCACAATAATCTATGCACATCCTCATCGTACCGTCCTTCACCAAAACAACAGAGGAAGCGAAAGGACTAGAGCTAGGCCGTATATGTCCCACATCCAATAGTTCCCAAATAGTCTTCTCGATCTCATCCTTGAATGGTTTAGGATGACGATAGGGGTTCGTACCCATTGGTTTGCTGTCCAAAAGCTCAATGACATGCTCAAATCCATGATCCGAAGGTAGTCCATGTAGTAAATTTAAATACACCAAACTATGCTTGTCCAACATGCCCTCTATGTCCACATGATATCTATGTTGTCCTATATCCGAAGACTTATCTGAAATAAAACATTGCATTTTCCACTCAACTTTTGAATGCTGAAAAATTCTCTCCATCCTCTTGGCTGAAATATCTCTAGGTGCCTTTGAAGATAAGCCCTGTAACACCACCTTCTTACCATCTGCTGTAAAACTCAATTGCACAGTTTTAAAGTCCATTACATATGGAATTATAGAATGCAACCATTGAACACCTAATACAACATTGGTGTCCTCAATGCCAATCACATAGAAATCATCAGTAAGGGTGTAGTTTCCCAAAGACATACTCAATTGTGGCACAAAATTAACACAATGCAATGTGCCATTTGCTGTCTACACTCGGAAGCCATCACGCTCTTCAACTTTCAAACCCCGCTTTTTGACATAGGACGCATCAATGAAGTTGTGGGTAGGCCCACTATGAATCAATACAACAACTCGCTGTCCCTGCATAACACCCTTAACTCTAAAGGCATTATAATGAGGAGTGGTAGAGAGAGTTGCAATCACACCCTCCATCTATGCCGAATCATCCTGATGCTCATTTGTGCCTAACTCTTTATCCATCTGCTCCTGCTGCTCATCATGAACCTGGGTCGCGTCCAACTCATCATCACTAGGCTCCTCAAAGACCTCAATCTAGTGGGCTTTGCCCCCACTCTTACACTGATGTCCAAGTGTCCAAGGCTCACGACAATCAAAGCAATGCCTCTTCTCGCTTGTAAGAACCCTAGTTCTCCCTAAGCTAATTTTGCAATTGTTGGTTTGATGTTTTTTTCGTGTTTTGAAGTTTTCGAAATATTTACGAAGAAATGCATAAAATTGCAAAGCAAATGCAAAGAGAGCAATGTTGAAAACTAAAATATCAAATGATTAACTTCGATTATTTATTGCTTTGAATTTACAATAAGATTGATCATACCTGAATATCAACTTTTGATCTGCAAATGTTTATCCTTTGAAACCCTTGAGAAATCCTCCAATGATGCCCAATGTTGACTCCTGGATGAAGCCAATCCACAAGTAGCCTTTAGATGGTCTTTCACACCCTTAGGTAGCTGATACAATGAAGAAGCTACATTCTCCAATGCCAAGATATGCAAAAATTGCAGAAACCGTAGGTTTCTTCATCTCCTTCGCGAAACTCTTCAAAAGCTAAATATCAAAATCTTGGATGAATGACTAAAAGCTTTGGTTGATTCCTTTTTATAATTTCTCCAAGAAGAGGTCGATCCTCTAGAAGTTTATCTTTTAATAATTTAAAATAGTAGTAAATGTGCCCTTGATAACTTTATAAAATATTTCCTCAAAGTAGGCACACATTTAATTAATCATTTAATGCACTTTAAGTCATTAAATGGCCGCCTTTAGACATAAAGTTATAATATAACTTTATAATATGCTTTTAATTATTAATTATTATTGAAGTCAGCTCTAAGAATAATTAAATGATATAACTTGCACATTAAACTTTATTTCGCTAGGCCAACTGAAAACTGAGATCAACACTGAAATCACCACATGTGTAGGTGCCTTACTATAAGTAGAAACACTGGACTCTCATGACTTGATGGCTTACTATAAATAGTAAGTGTGTGAAATTGAGTCTTGAATCACCAAACGAAGGCCAATCTTGAACCACCCAAAGCTTTGGAGAAGAAACCACTCTGATATCTGCCAAACAAGACCCTCTGACCAATTGCATTAGCCTACGAGGGCCAATTAATAGGCTAATCCTTCGAACTTTGATGCTTATGATAATGGGGACATTACATGACTCAACTCGTCCCTCAAATCACGAGATGGCCCACCAACTGGCTTAGATATCTCTCTCGCTGGTTTGGTATACTCTGGTTTCTTGTCCTTCCTTTGTGGCCAATCCAGTGGTGAGGATCTTTGCAGAAACTTGCTTGGAAACGTAGCCTGTGGTGTAGATAACTTCATATTCCTTTCACACTTAATAGCATCTTGCAATGATGGTGGATCAAAAGCTTTGACCCAACCTTTGAGAGGTTTTAACAAACTCTCTATGAATCGAGAAATCAACCTCTTCTCGGTCACATGAAAAACCATAACTGATATTCGTTGAGACTCTGAAATATATGCATCAAGTGTCCCAACCTGTCTCAACTGAGCCAACTGTTTGGAGTGTGCCTCTGAGTCCTTACGGTCAAACCATTCTATCAATGCAGTCCAAAATTGATCATAAGAGACTATTGCTCCATCATCCTTGTGTCACTAACCCATGATACCACCACTCATGTGCAGCTCCTTCAAGGTGAAGGGTAGCAAACTTGATGGCCTCAATCTCCTTCATTTGATTCAAAGCAAGATAAGTGTCCAATTTTTGAATCCAAGCTCTAGCCGTACACTTGGATGATCTATCAAAACTAGGTAGGGATATTTGTCCCAACCTCTTCTGCAACCCATAATTTTGCCTCTCTTGATTTTGTTTTTGCTTGGGCTTTGTGCTTTTGGTGACCAACAAGTAGTCCTTAAAAGAGATGGTTGACTGAAAATCCGGTCCCAAAGCTTGATACTTAGCTAGTATTTTAGCATCCTCATTATCTTCAATAGGTTCCTTTTGTGTAGGCTCATCTTCTTGTATGAAAGTAGTCATGAACGGTCTGGATTGTGACGAACTCATGGATTTGCTTGTAAATATTTCTTATTTTCTGCAGCTTTGCTACTTAGTTCGCTCTTTGTATACACTAAAATCCTTCCATATGTTGTGTTATGAGCCAATTGACTTAAATAAAGGTTGTTATCATTTAACAACCTCAACATTTCTGAAAAGATTTGTTTTGCTTCTTCATTTGATGATGGTGGCTGATTGGGATCCGCCATTAATTCCTTTTGCTTTTCCAAACTATGACCACCTTTTCCACGCATGCAGTTAAACTTGTTAACCCAAACAGGTTGCCAAGTTTTTGCAGCTCTGATACCACTATAATATGCCTAAATAGGGATAAAATAGAAAAACAACAATATCTCCAAAAATATGCAATAAAAAATTCTGAAAGTTTATTTGAAAGTAGAAAACCCTTCAACAATCTTAGATCTGAGCTCAAAATATTTTTCTGAACTTTTTATGAATTTTAAGGAATTTTTGAACATGAAAAAGTTGCAGAAAATCCATTGACCAACCCAGAAATTTCAGAAAAACATTACAATAATTCCTCTTAAAATTTCAGAGTTTAAACCAAGATAAATATTCAAGTTTTTAACACCCAATATATCTCAGATTGGTTTAGAATTATTTCCAAACCCTAGCTATCAACCCAATACTCATAAATTGACGATTTGCAGTTGTAGAAGTTTTCGGAGGTGAGTCTTCAGCATCGTGATCCTCTTGAAATCTGGCCTTTAACTTGATGAATACTTGCAACCCAAAAATAATAATGTGCTAGGTTTTAACAAACTGAAGTTCTTCCACCAAAACACACTCTTTTGACTAGGGAGAGCCTGCATGTCTCACTGAAATCAAGGATACTTAAGGGTTTCAATCCTCAAGCCTAGTTGCAGCAGCAATAAACGAAAAACTTCATCACATAATGAGCTATAAAAGACCCCTAGAGAGTTATATAATAACTCCCAAAGAGAGGAATTAATCTTAGCCTATGATTCACCACCTCTTAATCCAATGCTCCACTTTGAAACCCTAAAAACTGAACCAATAAGCTCCTTCAAAACCCATGCCCCCTTTGCCTTTTTATCACATGCTTTTTAAAATCAGTTAAATTACATAAAAAGGGGACAACTTAAGTCCTTTGGCTAGGAAACTCTTAAGTTGCCTAAAAAAGCGTGCCCATAACTTAAGTTCACTTAAGTTGCATAAAAAGACGTGTACACAACTTAAGAATAGAATTTAGAACAAGCCAAAGATTCCAGATCTTACCTAATGATGCTCTATGTTCTCTTCCTCTTGTGTAATCCAAGGAAAGGATAGCCAATCTGCTGCCAACCATCTTGATTTGAGTTGGGGACATTACATTTTGTTTAAGGGGATGTTTGCAATGTGGTATATAGACATGTGCCTTATAACATATAGGCTGGTTTTTGAAAACAAAAACTGTTAGAGGCACTATGGAGGCATGTGATGTATAATGTGAACACAAACTTCTCCAAGTTAAAGTTTCATTCGTTAGTGTTGATACACACCATTTGAGGGGGAAATGTGAATTTTACAAAGTGGAAGCTGCAATGGCATGGTAAAGTGCATACCACACATATTAGACACGAGTTTTCAAAAGTAAAAATTGCTGAGCAGTGTAGCAGCACACATGGATGGGCTGTTTTTTGCGAGATTGCACTCGCATATGCTAGTGAGCACCTATATAAGGGCTGGGTATGAATGCTCAAACATCAAAAGTTTTAAAGCTATACAGAGATTCACACCAATATGAAGGGCTGTTTGAACTTTGTCGAAAGGGTGCAAATGCTATTAAAAGTACATCTTGCCATGTCCTCTTTTCAAAATTAAAGGAATTAATTGAGGATTTGTAGCCTATTCTTTATTTCCTATAGGCTAAAGGATGTAATAAGGGAGATAATAATAATATTTTAAGTGGGCCCAGTCTCTTTATTTTCGAAGAGCAACTATAAATTTATTATAGGGCCTATGTAATATTTAAAAAAGTATTTTTAAATACTTGGAGGGAAAAAGTCAATTCAAATAGAGGGCTAAAAAGGCAACTATAAAAAAAGGCATTGCTCTAAGCAAATCATCCGATTTTGTTATTTTGTTATTCCCAATTTGGAGTTTGAAGCATTCAAGGATGAAAACCCTTGGTGTGAGAGATGCGGAGGAAAAAACCCTTCTTAGTTTCCCATATTTAGATTTGAGGATGAAAACTCCCTTATCCATTTGAGTTGATTCCATTTGTGGATTGTGATCATTCTGATTTGTTGATGTTTGATTGCCAAGTTTTGGATCATTAGAGTATTTGCAAGCAAATCGATCGATATTCATATTTGGGTTGTTGATTTCATATCCTCATATCTGTTACACATCATTCCAAGGAATATGTGATTTCAACTTGGTTTAGTATTCTAGTGGGTGTGGTGTGAGTATTTACTTTAGTTGTTTTAGCATTCAATATTGTCTTTCAATATAGTGGCACAACCACCCTTTGTAACACATTTGATATTACCATATATACATATGTTGTTGAGTTTCTTAACTCAAATAGGAACTTCCGCATAGGTTAGTGTGAACATGTGGGAGAAAGTTCATGTGGTTCAAGTTAGTCTATCTTGTATATCACTTTAGTGATTAAAGTGAAGGTCTCTTTTTTAGTTAAATAAGTCTAAATAAAATATAGATAAATATTTAGAATATTCTTTCATCTCATTCTTATAAGTGATAAGGATGTTTTTGTAGTTAGAGTTGAGTTTTAGAAGATAATATTTTTAGCTAAATTACTATAAAGATGGGAGCAAGATAGAAGATTGCAAGCAATTCATTTAGATTGTCTTTCGAAGGGATGAAAGACTAAGGTTTCTAAAGGACTGGAAAACTAAATTTTGGATATAGTTGGTTTCTGTGTGTCTGTGAGTTATATCAGTTGTGGAGGTTTCCTTGTACATTTTTTTCTAAGGAATGGAAAATAGGTTACGAGGTGTAATTATCTGTGTATGTTTCCGTTTTCGTTTTCACAATTTAAATTTCAATGATTTGTATAATTAATTCAATGTTTTGTAGATTTAAGATGTATTTTGATGCTTTGTTGCCTTCTCATTGCCATTCACTTCTCTTCTCACAATTGTTATCCTCCTTTGTTTTCTTTTGCACAATATGGAAAATGGCAAAATGAGTTTGTTTTTTGTTTTTATTTGTAAATTTGGTTTTTTTAGGTCTAGGTTGGTGTAAAGGGCTGTGGGGGTACTTGTGGGTCCCCCATCCCTCTGTCAAATTTGTGTGTCTGTGTTTAAAATTGCATTTTATCTTGTCTAGGCTATAAGGAATGACTAATCCTCCTTTGGATGGCATAGACATCCCTTGGCCATTAGCCATTCCCTACTATTTCTTGCTTGAAAATGGATGTCCTCGGAATATTTCCTTTTATTTGAAATTAGGCATATTAACGTTACCTACTTGTCCGTCATCCTTAGATGTCCCCTTTAGAGGATGGGGTCAAATTATGTATGGGATGTGTCTTGGGGAGCATAGGTAGTTCTTCATCCTTTGTTGCTAATTTCTTGGGGATTGTTGTCCTCCTTTTGAATATCAATTTTGTAGTAATAGTGTGAAAGTTTGTTCAGACTTCATCAATCAAAACAAACAAATGAGCAAACCCTAGATTTAAAATATGCAGTACCATTGCAAATCCCTTTAGGTTGTGCTAGTTTTGGTCAATGAATCTATGAGGATTCATGAAACCAACTTGGGCCATGCCACTGTGGAGGAGTTGAATTTGAACAAAAAGATCAAGAATGGAAACAAGATAGTGGTCTTATTCATCCTTCACCATTTTATTACAAAGTAGTGAATTCATCCTTGCAAATGTGAAACATTATGACCTTGAAAGGTCAGAGATAAGATTGGCAAGTAAAGTTATTTCTAAACTTGATAATGAATTGATAGATATTACATTTACCTTCTATGAGGAAATAGATGATTTCTTTGTCAAGGAGTGTGAAGGAGTTTGGGAAAATAGAGTGTTGGAATGTCAAAAGCATATTGGTAAGAATTGGCTTAAGGAAAAGAAATCACGAGTGATGAGGATACTGAAGAGAGATGAATTCCAAGATGAATTTTCCTCATGATTACTTTGCTGAAATTGAGTTATAAGGTAGGAAGAAGCAAGAATGTTCATGCCATGGATGTTCTACCGCATGAGCACCATATGTGAAGAATTATATTTTGACTAGTTAATCTTGATTTGCAAGTGTGCACATAAACAATTAAATAAAATTGAGTGAACTTGTGAGTGTTAATGATATTTTGCAGCTGTGTGATAAATACTTCAGATTCGAATAAATTTAAATGTAGCAAATGCTATTTAAATTTATATATTTATATATATTCGAAATTAAGTGAAAGAGGCAAGCCGACTTATTAATAAAGAGATTTAATAATGATTATTATTGGAGCCGACTTATTAATAAAGAGATTTAAGAATGATTTAATAATGATTATTATTGGAGCCGACTTATTCAAGAGAATTGAATAAAATAAATAATATTTAATTGAAGGGCCGACGTACCCTTGGAAATCGTGCCCCCAGCAAAAGACGTCCTTCTCCAAAGAGGCCGACCTCTTGAATTGAAAAGGCACATCTCCTCATTGGCGTGGCTATAAATAAAGGATGAAAACACTTCATTTGATCATCAAGTTCATTCGCATTGAATAAGGAGTTTGCATTATTCAGCAGATAAATTTCTTATAGCAGCAGATCTCCATTCTGTAGCAGCAGGTCGGGTTAAGGAGAATCATTGTCATTTGTGTCTTTGCATCTAGGAGAGGTGCTGCTGTTCTTTGTATTATTCAGGCATTGTGTTTATGCCTAAGTTGTAAGCAGATTGCTGCTCTGATTTATTTCAATATATAGGAGATATATTGGTTGGGTTTTTCTCCCTCAGGTTGGAGGGTTTTCCGAGGGTATTGGCTGTGTTTTTGTGTTATTTTTGAATTAATTTCTATGCACATATCTGATCTGATAAAACTAACATGGTATGAGAGACGGTTTGAAGAGGATCCCAATCAGATTTGTAATTAATTCAGCAATACCCTTGTTTTATTTTCTTATCTTTATTCGCCTTTATCAAGTTGTCAAGATGGTGAATGGTCTTAAGATTGAGGATAGGCTTGAGGGTGTGTCTAACTTCACTTCGTGGAGATTCAAGATAATACTCACCTTGGAGGAAAGCGAGTTGGTAGAGTTTGTGGAGAGCTCCGCCCCCGAGCCTATGGATGAGGAAGAGAAAGCCCTATGGAAGAAGAAAGATATTAGTGCAAAGAAGATGTTGGTTGATTCGGTGAAAGATCATATTGTTCCTATCGTCTCCAAGTTAAGGACTGCAAGAGAGATGTTCAAAACCCTAGAGGAGATGTACGAGATCAACAACACTAGCCAGGCTCTTGCACTGAAGCAACAACTTCACCACTTAAAGATGGCGAAGGGAGAAACTGTCATTGCCTACTTCATGAGAATAACCGAATTGAGAGATCAGCTCTCGTCTATTGGCCATGTTGTCGATAGCAAGGATCTAACCATGCTGGCTCTCAATGGTCTCCCTTCATCTTGGGAGTCTTATATTTAGGGAATCAGTGCAAGATCAGAACTTCCCTAGTTTGATCGATTGAGGGTAGACTGTATTCAAGAAGAATCTAGGTTGGCTGCAAGAGGTATTGGGAAAAGCTCTGTTAGTGAAGATCTTCATGTTCTTGCCACTCAATCCTTAAAGAAAAAAGGTGGGAAGAAGGGGTATTTTAAAAGAAACAGAGATAGAGGAGCTGATGGTGGCCCCGCATTTAAGAAGAAGAGGGACCTCTCCAAGGTCCAATGCTTTCGATGTGACAAGTATGGTCATTTTGCAAAGGAATGTCCTTCCAGGCCTAAGCAGCAGGCCGCCTTTGCTAATATCAATAAAGCCTCCATGCTGAAGGATACAAGTGAATACTTGTTCTATTCAGCCTTGTCAAGCAATGTATCTATTGACACCAACACTTGGCTGATAGATAGTGGTGCCTCTTCACACATCACGAGATTTAGGGAGCATCTATCTGATTTGGTGATGAAAGATTCTAGCGAACAAGTTCTTATTGGAGATGATGCTAGTTACTCGGTTAAGGGAGTTGGGACTTCATCTCTTCACTTGGATTCCGACGATTCTTTATAGTTGGATGATGTGCTATTTGTTCCAGGCATTAAGAGAAACCTTGTTTCTATCTCAACTTTGGAAGAGAAGGGTTATCAATCTGCTTTTTTAGAAGGCAAAGTTCTTATATGGGCAAAGAACTCTAACATCAAGACTGCTCAGATGATTGGAGTTAGACATGGGTGTCTCTATAGGCTATGCACTCCCCCCATTCAGGCTCTAGTGCGTGACTCCACAAGTTTGTGTGATCTTTGGCATCGAAGATTGGCTCACCTTCACTTTCGAGCGCTACCTATTATGGAGAAGATGGTCACCGACCTTCCTAAATTCAACCAAGAGCATGAAGGTGCATGTAAAGGTTGCGCCTTAGGTAAGAATACAAAAGGTCCATTTCATAGTAGAGAGAGTAGATCTAAATGTATTCTTGGTCTCATTCATTTTGTTTTATGTGGTCCAATGTCTGTTGCGTCTTCGATTGGTTTCTTGTATTACATTATTTTTATTGATAACTACTCTAGAAAGACTTGGATCTATTTCTTGAAATCTAAAGAATCTGAGGAGATATTAGAAAGGTTCAAAGAGTTCAAAGCTCAGGTGGAGAACCTGTCCGGAAAGAAGATTGAGGTGTTGAGATCCGATAACGGAGGAGAATACACTTCTGTTATCTTCAGTAACTTTTGCATTGAAGTAGAGATTAAGAGGGAGCTCAAGATTCCTTATAATCCTCAATAGAATGGTGTTGCAGAAAGAAAGAACAGAACTATCGTGGAAGCAGTCAAAACCATGATTCATGACCAAGACTTGCAAATCGCTCTTTGGGCTGAAGCATCCAGGACTACTGTCTATGTCCAAAATAGAAACCTCACAGAATCTTGGAGAATATAACTCCTGAAGAGGCATTGTCTGGGGTGAAGCCTGAAGAAAGTCATTTGAGGATCTTTGGGTGTCCAGTGTATGTTCATATGCCAAAGGAAAAGAGGACTAAGTTGGAACCTTCTGGCAAGAAGGGAATTTTGGTAGGCTATAGTGAGACATCAAAAGCCTACAGAATCTACATCCCAAGTCAGAAGACTATTGAGATCAGTAGAAATGTCACATTTGAGGAGGTTGTTACATTCAGAAGATCCAAGGGCACTCATATGGAGATTGATGAAGAAGAACCTCCTCAGGATATGGAAGTTGACCATGTTCCCGAGAATCAGAGAGAGGTTCCTAAATGTAAAGAAGATGATGATCCAACTGAGCCCTTGGAACCTACTGATGGGCCTACATATATTGTGATTGGAAGGAAGAGACCTCTTTGGGCCAGGAAAATAATGCAGGAGGCAGAAAGTTTTGCAGCCCCAAGAGGAACTTTCAAAGAAAGTAAGAGACTGAAGAAGTTCTCAGGTTATGTAGCTCTGATGAGTCAAAGCCTTCAAGTGTTGAGAAGCTTCTAGTCAACAGGTTTGGAAAGATGCTATGACTGAAGAGTATCAATCCATACTTAAGAATGATGTTTGGGATATTGTTCCTAGACCCGAAGGCAAATCTGTGGGAGCATTGAGAAGTACAAGGCCAGATTCGTGGCTAGAGGGTTTTCACAAAAAGAGGGAGTTGACTATGAAGAAACCTTTGCTCCAGTGGCTCGCTATACTTCTGTTAGAACTATTATTGCTATTGCTACATCTAGAGGATGGAAGATTCACCAAATGGATGTAAAGACAACCTTTCTGAATGGTGTCATAGAAGAAGAGGTTTACATTGAGCAACCTGATGGATTTGAGGTACATGGGAAGGAGTCTCATGTTTGCAAGCTGAAGAAGGCCTTGTATGGTCTTAAGCAGGCTCCTCGTGCTTGGTACAAAAGGATTGATCGTTACCTGCTGAGTTTGGGTTTCTTAAAGAATGATGCAGATTCTAACCTCTACTTCAAGGTAATAAATGGTGAAGTTTTGATTCTGGTTCTGTATGTTGATGATTTGATTATCACAGGAGAAGAACACCTAATTCTCAAATGTAAGGAGTTAGCTTCTGAGTTTGAAATGAAGAATCTTGGTCTCATGGATTACTTTCTTGGCTTAGAAGTTTGGCAAAAGCCAGATGAGATGATTCTAAGTCAAGGCAAGTATACTATTGACATTCTGAAGAGGTTTGGTATGATTGACTGCAAACCTATGTCTACACCTATGGAGACAAATTTACATAAGTTGAAGGAGGTTGCAGCTAGTTTAGAACCGGTGGATTCCACGATGTATAGGCAACTGATTAGTTCATTGATGTATCTAGCTAACACTATACCGGATATCTGTTATGCAGTGAGTGCACTTAGTCAGTTTATGTGTGAACCAAGGCAGATACATTTTGTTGCAGCTAAACATATCTTGAGATACTTGTGTGGAATAGTTGGATATGGATTAAGATACTTTGCAGGTGTGGATTTGGAGCTGCATGGTTTTACTGATTCTGATTGGGCAGGGTGTGTCACTGATTGAAAGAGTACCTTTGGTAATTGCTTCAGTTTGGGTTCTACTATGATATCCTGGTGCAGCAGGAAGCAGTCTTCAGTGGCATTGAGTACAACAGAGGTAGAGTACATTAGAGCTTGTGTGGCAACTCGTGAAGCAGTGTGGCTTTGTAAGCTCCTTGCAGGATTGTTTGGACAATTAATGGAGCCTACTATCATTCATTGTGATAACCAGAGCTGTGTGAAGCTATCTGTCAATCTTGTGTTTCATGACAAAACAAAGCATGTTGAGATCAAATACCATTATATTAGAGATATGTTATTGAGGAAAGCTATATAGTTGAGGTATATCAGCACTGATGAGCAGATGACAGACATTCTCACCAAGCCTCTCTCCAGGATAAAGTTTGTGTACTTTCGAGATAAGCTTGGTATGGTGGAGAATACAACCTTAACTGAGAAGGAGTCTTAGTATCAGTGATCCTCTTTAATGAGTTCTTCTCCGTGAGAGAAGTTCGAGGTGAAATCCCTTGTTAATGAGTTCTTCTCTGCAAGAGGCGTTCGAGGTGAAATCCCTTGATTCCACCCTCTGGGAGAGCTATGGTGTATGTCATGTGTGTGACTCCATGACAACATCACGTGAGGGAGTCCGTGATGATTTACTTGTACTTGTGTTTTACCCTCTGGGGGAGCCATGGTGAAAGTCACGGTGAAGTGACAACATCACATTGAGTGATGAGCACTTGTACATACCATCTATGGAGGTAGCCATGATGGTTGATATCACGATGAGGTGATATGCTTTCACGATGAGGTGACAAGCTCTGTTCTTTCATGGATATAGCCATGTTGTTTAATCATCACTATGAGGTGTTATGTTTTACTCAGGTGGAAGCATTCCTCCCTAGCTGAGAGGGAGCGTTAATGATATTTTGCAGCTGTGTGATAAATACTTCAGATTCGAATAAATTTAAATGTAGCAAATGCTATTTAAATTTATATATTTATATATATTCGAAATTAAGTGAAAGAGGCAAGCCGACTTATTAATAAAGAGATTTAATAATGATTATTATTGTAGCCGACTTATTCAAGAGAATTGAATAAAATAAATAATATTTAATTGAAGGGCTGACCTACCCTTGGAAATCGTGCCCCTAGCAAAAGACGTCCTTCTCCAAAGAGGCCGACTTCTTGAATTGAAAAAGCACATCTCCTCATTGGCGTGGCTATAAATAAAGGATGAAAACACTTCATTTGATCATCAAGTTCATTCGCATTGAATAAGGAGTTTGCATTATTCAGCAGATAAATTTCTTATAGCAGCAGATCTCCAATCTGTAGCAGCAGGTCAGGTTAAGGAGAATCATTGTCATTTGTGTCTTTGCATCTAGGAGAGGTGCTGCTGTTCTTTGTATTATTCAGGCATTGTGTTTATGCCTAAGTTGTAAGCAGATTGCTGCTTTGATTTATTTCAATATATAGGAGATATATTGGCTGGGTTTTTCTCCCTCAGGTTGGAGGGTTTTCCCAGGGTATTGGCTGTGTTCTTGTGTCATTTTGGTATTAATTTCTGTGCACATATCTGATCTTATAAAACTAACAGTGAGTATTTTATGATGATCATATGCATTTGTGGATTTTAGATCGCTCTAGGGCAATGTTTTGGCTTGGGCAGATTGGTACATTCATGTTTTGATCTTCATAGAGATCATTAGTAAAGAAATAGTAAGATTCAATTTCATTCATACTTTTCTATGAGATACATACATATGATATGAATGGTGTCGTGGCCCATAGATTGGGAGGAAAATACATGCATGTTCCAAAGTTTGAGGGCTATTGGACCAATTTTGTTGTTGAGATCAAGGTGCAAAGAAGAGATTATTGTCATTTGACTATTAAATAGTTCGCTGATATACTTCCAGAGGATGTGTTTGAAGACCTTTTGGATGATGATTCTGAACTCTTTCTCCTTAGTTTGTGACAATTAACATGGATCAACTACCTCTATCTTTAGTAAATTGGTTAAATAAGGAAAGCACTTCAAATTAGGAAAGGGCTAAAATCGTCTTCAGCTGAAGTATATTTTTCCTGCAATTAAAAATGGTTGGAAGACTTTGAGGAGCAGGAAAGGGTAAGGTTAAAATTCTAGAACTGCCTCTAGTGAATGTACCTTCATGTTCTTTGAGAATAGTGATAGGGACCATGATTGTCGGAGGAAAAAGACGTGAAGAAGATTGCAAAGGAAAGGGATCAGAGAGGATGGTTGATAACTTGATAATATAGAAGCAGCCTTTAAGTTTGTTAAGTTAAAATTGGTTGCTAAGAAAGGTGTTGGCATTTTCCTATGATTCAGCCTAGTTGTGAACTGCTATCCTCTATTTCTTTGTTTCCTACACCTTCTTTTGCTTCTCCTTCTAGATCCCCTTCTCCATCACCAATCAGGCCATGTCCTTCTAACATTCCTATGGATGTTGTGTTAACTTCCATTCAACAGGAATCTCATATTCCTTCTCTCATTCCATCTTCATCTTATTTTTCGAGTTCCACCATCTCTTGTTCATCCCATGCATTCTCCTAAATTACCTCTTGTCATTGACATTTCTTCTCCTATTAGAGATCCTTAGAGAATGCAGGAAAAAGGAAAAACTACTCTAGAGTAGGTGAAATCTGTGGTTACTTAAAAAAGAAATTCTTGCCTTCTTAGCAAATCAGCTGTTGTATACGTTCAGCCATTATTGAAGAATCAAAGGAAAATAAGCTGAAGAGACAATCCAAATTGAAGAGAACCATGTGTGATTTGATCATGGAGATTGCTATTCCTATGCAGAATAAGATTACGCATGATGTTGATTCATTTGATTTTTAGATAGCTAGGATTGATTTTGGGATTGGTACATGTAATAATTATGTAAACTTGTTGGAGGTATTCATTGAGAATATCGAAGAAAGAGTTTTCAAGGATGAAGAAAACAAAGCATCATTGAAGATTGAAATTAAACAACTCCGATGATGATTCTTAGCTCACCTCTTGCTACCTGTTTCTAGCCCTACAGAGTTTGTTCTTCAAATTGTAGAGTCTACTTATGAGTAGAGGTCATTAGATCAGCCATTTGCATTTGGGAAGAATACAGAGTAGTGAATTTATTATATATGTCAATAGGGTTCTAGGTTCTTGGGAAAGGTATACGCGTTTGTATCCAAAACGAAGGAAGTAAGATATGAAATCACATAAGTGGAAAAAGGTATGGCTAAAAAGCTTCCCTATTTATGACCAAATTTTAGAGAAGATTAAAGCTTCCAACACCCTTAGATTGACTAAGCTGTAAGAAAAACGTAAGCCATTTGTACTTATTATGGAAATAAATAAATTAAATGAAGTAGAAAGCTTGCTTTTGATGTTGTGACTACTATTCCATCCAAATATATTGATAAAGATGGCATGACAATTGATTTGGATGAGGTATAGGGAGAATTTCAATAGTTAATGAAAGACAGTTTTGGAAAAGCATTACATGTGAACATGTATGAGTTGGCTACAATCACTATCCATATTGAGAAAGAGAACAAAAGTCAGCAGAATTAGAGGCATCAATTTTAGAGGCTTGATATTCACTTTTGTAGATTCTTCAGTTGGATTTAGTAGGTGTACTTGTTGAATCCAGAGTTTGATGAATTTCTTCAAAGTATTCAAGATATTGCTTCAGCAATAATGCCGTTTGACAAGGTTGCTGAGTAGCTGGTTTTAGTTGCCTATATTTTTGGCTGTGTGCTTTTTGAGGATTTTTCTCTTTTTAGAGTCTTGTTTTAGATCTCATATTTTAGGAGATGCGAGATTTTGGTTCTGTATTCAGTTGATTTGTTTTAGTGATAGTTATCTTATTAGAAAGTATTATCTGATTTTATATTGTAATTTATTGGACAAAGTGGTATAATTGACTTGCTTTGTGTGCAAACAAAATATTATTAAGTTAAATTTTTTAGTTATCTTTTTATTTATTTTAATTTTAGTGATTTTGTAAACCTTATAAATAAGTGCCAGTTGTACTTAGTCTTTCAATATTTATTTTCATGCTTAATTGTTGTTCATAAAGTTCCTTGCTTTCATGTTCAATTGTCTTATGAGTTAAGCAAAATCTAGTAATTATTGCAAGCTTCGTATTAAAGACTTTATTAGAGGAAGTGTTGTAGCTTTGTATGAAATCCTTTGTATTTGATTCGTAGTTCTTTGTATTTGTGTTTCATTTCAACCACATTTTACTTATAGTTTTCAGTCTCACCATTTAGCTTTAAAGTACAAGAATTGATTAGCTATTTAGGTTTTTTTTAGAAACAGAGAAAAAATAAATCTCTTGTCTAGTGCTGAAGTGCCGAATCACCTTGTGACATAGCCTGAGAACAAAGAGATAGGCTTTTATTTTAAGTTTGTTTCTATTCCATACTGAAAATTTTGGAAGTTCTAGGTTTTACAAATTTTAGAGTAGCCAAATGTATTATTTCATTCACTTTTCTTAAAAGGAAGCTTCCCCTCACAATTCAATGAAAGTTTCTACCTTACACGCTGTTTCGTTTTGCATTGCACTGAAAGGTGCAAGCTAAAATGCTAACACATAGTTAGTGGGCTATCAATAAAACAGATTTTAGTTTATACAGAAAATTTTATAGAAATTATGTTTCCTTCCTTTGGAAGTATTCAACTAGTATTGAAAAATATGTACACAAAAATTGAATGATTAACAAATATCCTAGTACCAGATGCAAAATATTTGATATCATCCTAGCTTGACAAGGACTCTAGCTGTCTAGACTAGGGCAAAGAATATGATATCAAATATATTTTAATTGAGATTTCGTATCGATGTTCCTTGTGATTTGATTAAACTTTCCACATGCTATTGTTCACTTCACAGTGTCAGAATAGCAACCTTGCATTGGTGTAGTAAAATACCTCAACTTGCCAACCCTACATCATTACACAAAAAGGCTACTGTTTTATGTCTAGAATATCTGAATGAAACCTAAGTTAATTTTTTTGTAATGTAATAGTGAAGATAAGACATACTATTAAGCTTAATGCATTTCTGAGGAACAAAATTTTGGGTGCTTTTAGGGTGGATGCCAATGTTACTGTCTACGATCGTTAGATCTCAGGATATATTGTTTATTTGTTTCTGAATTTAGCATTCGTTTTATGATGCTGAATCACTAATGTCTTTATGATTCTCTTTTTCCCCTTCTGCTTATCTGTAATTGGTGTCTTCTAAAACTAAAGCTACATAGAAATGTGTTTTGTGGTTTTATTGTTAGATATGTTTGTTTTTATGCCAAACACTAAGTTGCCAGTTATATATGTATGTGTATATGTATGCCTAGAATATTTGGCAACTATATGCTGTTTACAAATTGTATCTATTCATAATTATATAGAAATGCAGTCACTCTTAGCTGATAACAAATGATATTTGTTTCCAAGTTCATTAATGATGCCTATTTCTATATTATTGTTAAAATTTTTAAGCTACTTTATTGTAGGTCAAATCTAAGCAGGTTGATCGAATACGAAATACATTTCGGCGACAGCTGTCAGTACCGTTGGCTGACATGGATGTGACACTTGAAGATTACAAAGCTTGGGAGCAGAAACAAGGGAATGTAATTGGGAATGATATAGACAATTTTATTGGAATTCCTACCACTGTGATATCAGCTTACAAAAAGGCTGTAGAAATGTACAAGTCTCGTGCTGGTCATGAAGAAAAGCTGGCTGCTGGAAAGCATGCAGATGGTGAACAACTTCAGCATTACTTGGTAAACATTCGTTTATATTCCAGTATATACTTTGATATCATCAATTAATGAGTTGAACTTATTTTTGCCATGTCTATTCATAATTTTAGATTACTTTCAAGTATGGAATTAGTGCCGAGTTATATAAAGAGTTTTCTATCAACACATATGCTACCTAAGTCAGCAGGTACTATAGGTGTATGCATTATTTGTCCTTTTTCTTACACTGATTCTTTAGTTGTTATTCCTTTATTTGCAAGTTGCATTTGCTAATAGATGGAGAGGATAAAACTTAATTTCTGGGGTAAAGTTATAGGGAAGGCATGTCTTCTTTAACTAAAATAAGTATTTTATTAAGGCGAAGACATAAAGTGTTATGAAACATTTTCCCTAAAGTGAGTTTTTTTTTCTTCTGTTTCATGAAATTACCTTTAAATTAAAAGGGAGATAGCAAAACAAAGGATATTATGCTCCTTTAGTAAAAATGGACATTGATAAACGGTATTTATATAAACTCTTTTAAAAAGGGAGAAATAATTGTATTTATTTAAATAATTATTAAAAAGGCAAGCTTTGTGAAAGGGTGTGATGGTTTGAAAACCACCCCTTAAAGCTTATAGAAAGCATTTATTTGAGACTTTGAAAGGGTCTAGGGAGATTGCTCAAGGAAGAAGGTGGTTTTGGTCGGCTATGGGCATTGGAGAAGGGGCAACTAGAGTGTGTCCAACTCGAGGTATAGAGTACATTCAAGATTGTAATAGCTAGGGCTTTGGTGCAAGTAGGCAGAATGCGAGTGGGCACATACTTTGGTGTGAGTAGGCATGGTGTGCGTGGGCACATACTTTGGCATGAGTAGGCACACATGTGTTTTTACACTGGTTCTGTAGAGTGTGTCGAAGCTATGAGGGCCAAGACAACTGAAATCTTCCTAGGGTGAAAGTGACTTTTCCAAGTTTTGTGATTTAGATAAGTATCAAACTTATTATTATTCAAAGATATTTAGAATTATAAATAAATGACATGGAGTTGATTTATATATTATTCATTTCTTTTTTGTAATATTCATATTCTTGGATGTAATTTTATATATTAATGATGGGGATTTTAATATGCTTAAGTCTTACATTAGTTAATAATGATAAATAAGCATTTTTTTGCATTTGTTTCTAAATTATGGATACACTTTATAATCTTTAAACATAGATATTAATACTAATAAATCTGCTGCCATAAAATTAACTCTGATATTTTAAATCTATCTAATTTTATACTCAAAAAAATGTAGTATTACATAAAGTACAACAACTAAAAAATCAGAATATTACAAAGGATGGTGGTAATAAAGTATTATCCATTATATAATACACTCAACCAGAGCCAAAAGGTTTTCAAAGCAATACATCTATTGTGCTGGTATTACCGAATCTCTATTCCAATTTCTTTGAGTGTAGGCAAGTCATTGTTCCAATATTCTTCAAGTACAATTTGTCATAAACTTTCATTAAAATGGCCAACATTTTTTATTATATTATATCGGATCTATATAAGGGGCACCATCTTGGCTACAATAGAAAGAACAACTATAAAAAATATACCCAATGTTCCACAATGATGCATCCCCGCCTCCCAAAATTCCCATGTTTCCGAGATAGGAATGTCTCCGGGATGTAAGGAATTATAGGGTATGTCCCCGCATTGCCCCACTGTTGTTGCTCAAGACCCGAGGACGTTTTTGGGTTGTCCCCTAGTTTGGGGACACCTTGGGGATTTCAGGACTTCCCCAAGATGTCTAGGGGACTTTGAGGAGTCTCACAACTGTCCTCAAAACTTCTAGTGTCCCCCATGGTAGGAAAAGGAAAACTGAAAAAAGTTTTTTCAATTTGTGTGCGAATTTTTTTAACTCTAATGGTCTATGGGCTCCACCCAAACCCTAAGCACTCACAAAAAACTTATAAATAGGCATCTAACTTCTGAGTCTCATTTCAAATCACTCCTGAGTTTCATAATTAGTAAGAAGTCGGTATTGCAAAAAAAAAAGAAAAAGGTGATAAATTGTGAAAATGACATTTGCCATGAAGGTTTGTGTGGTTTTGAAGGCCTTAATTTTCTCTTGGTGGTGGGGACTCAGCCCCTCAATCTCACCTTGTATTGCAACAAGGAACGCACAATGGGCATTGTTCCTGGACCTCATGAGAGATGTTGCCTGACTTTATTGGGGGCTCAACCCCCAAATCTACACCCACCATTGGTAATGTTCAATGCAATCATTGCAATGTTTTTAATGTCTAGTAGTTTAAACTTTACTTAGTATGCCAAAGTTTATTCTTATACTTATTGCGTATACATCTTTTTTATAACTAAATTTTCAAGCTCTATATGTATTTGCACTACCTCCCCCCACCTCCCCCTCATTGCGGTCCCCAAACTTAGGCCCTTGGTCTTGCCATCCCATCATTTGTTTACATACTAAGAGCATATAAAGCTGTTGTGATACTAACAAAGCCACCCAAGCTTGAACTTACAAAAATATATATACTAATACAAACAACCACATATGATAACAAAAGATTAACTAGATCCAACAAAATGCAGCACACAATTTTTAAAAACCTAAAAACCACTAGGAGGAGAAACAACCATAAACCAACATAGAAAATGGCCACCTATGACCAAATAAACCAAGCTCCTTGTTGATGAATGGTAGCTTAGGTCAGATAAAAATGATGATTGCTAAAAGCATCATCATCATTTATATAAGATCAAATTGCTCTTCATATAAAATATTTCTGGAAATAAGTAATTTCGAATTTATAAAGCATGTATAAAATCGAAATAAATAAATGATGTTAAAATCTGCATTTAAATAAATCGGAACTCTTATCCGCCTTATATTGTAGGTTATGTGTTAATGATACTAACGAATGTTAGTAGGTTCTCTTAGAACCCGCGCGCCCAAAGGGACACGTCCCATGAGTGGACGTGTGGAGACACGTCCTCTCATGAGACGCATCTCTTAGAGGCGTGTCTCCAAACATAAAAATAGCAGATCCCTCATTGATATGCAATACATCGAAATTTATTAATGTTCTGCAATCAGCGCATTTAGCATAAAGAAAAGAAATCTGGAAATTAGTATCTTGACTTAGAATTCTCACACAAAATTTCAGACCTTAGTAATTACTTAGATTTCTTAGGATCCTATTTGATAAAGATTTGATTACATTTTCATGGTATCAGAGCCAAGTTGTGTGAATCCAAATCAAATCTAAATATTAGATTGCTCTAGAAAATTCGTATTTTCTAAAATCGAATTCACATCACATTCTTCATAATGTCAAGTGTGATCAGATTTGAAGATCGTCTTGTAGGAGCAGACAACTTCACATCATGGAAATTTAGAATCATGATGATCCTTAAAGAGAATAAGCTAGACTCACTTGTGAGAGAAAATAAGAAGGAACCAGAGGCTGATCCTGAGAAAATTCAATGGATTGAAAACAATGAAAAAGCCATGAAAATCCTAGTAGATGCAGTTAGGGATCATATAGTGCCCATCTTAGCAAAACATGAAACTGCATATCATATGTTCAAATCTCTTGAGAGTACCTATGAGATCAACAACACTAGTAGGACTCTTGCATTAAAGAGGCAAATCAACAATGCCCAAATAAACAAAGGAGAGTCCATTAATGCATACTTCATGAGGATCATTGAACTAAGGGATCAATTATCCACAATTGGATATCAGATTGATAGCAAAGAGTTAACTCTAATTGCACTAGGAGGCCTACCAAACTCATGGGAGTCATTTGTTCAAAGAATAAGTGCGAGATCTAAACTCCCCAAGTTTGATAGGCTAAGAACTGACTGCCTTCAAGAAGAAACAAGACTCTCCACAAAAGAAAATAAACAGAAGAACATAGATGAAGACATTCATGTACTCAACACAATGTCTAATAATAAAAAGAATAAGAAAAACTACTACAAGAGAGGATCTTTTAAAAGAAAGAGAAATTCCAATGGAAAGGGATCTTCTAAGAAGAAAGACATCTCTCAAGTGCAATGCTTTAGATGTGATCAATATGGCAAATATGCAATGAAGTGCCCTGACAGATCAAAACAACAAGCAACTTTTGCCAAAGTAGGAAAGACAAATTCAGATCATGAATCTGAGAACTTTGTGTTCTACATAGCCTTATCTAACAACACCCACAACTAGGTAATTGATAGTGGTTCCTCTAGACATATCACAGGATTTAGAGAACACCTAGACACTATGACTGAAAAGTCTGATGAAGAAGTAACCATTGGGGATGATTCTGCACACCCTGTAAAAGAGGTTGGAACTTGCTCCATCAAATTGAAAACTGGTATTTCTCTTCAACTCACTGGAGTCTTATTTGTACTTGCAATAAAGAGGAACCTAATATCCATCTCTGCCCTTGAAGACAATGGATATAGAGTTACCTTTATGGATGGGAAAGTTCTAGCATGGCCTAAGAACTCAACTATCAAGAAAGCCCAAACCATAGGTGTAAGACAAGGGTACCTTTACAAACTATGCACTGAAGTTAAACAAGCCCTTACCCTTGACACCTTTGATTCAAATGAGATTTGGCATAGAAAATTAGGACACCTTCACTTCCGTGTCCTACCTTCTGTGGAAAAACTTGTAATAGGCTTACCTAAGTTAAAACCATCTCATGAAGGAACTTGTAAAGGTCGTGCCTTAGGAAAGAATACAAAGGGATCCTTTCCCAATAGTTTGAGCAAAACCCTAAATGTGTTAGAACTGGTTCACTCAGACTTATGTGGACCCATGTTTGTACCCTATAAAGCAGGATTTCTATACTATGTCATATTTGTAGATGACTTCTCTAGTAAAACCTCGATCTATTTCCTTAAGTGTAAAGAATCAATAGAAATCCTCAAAAGGTTCAAAAAGTTCAAAGCCCTTACTGAAAACTTCTCCGAGAAGAAAATAAAAATCTTAAGGACAGACAATGGGAAAGAATACACCTCTAAAATTTTTAAGGAATTCTGCATGAGTGCTGGAATTAAGAGGGAGTTCACAGTTGCCTACAACCCTCAACAAAATGGGGTTGCTGAAAGAAAAAATAGAACCATTGTAGAAGCTGCTAAGGCAATGTTGCTTGACCAAAACATTGAAACTTCTTTCTGGGCAAAAGCCTCTAGGACTGCTATCTATATCCAAAATAGATGTCCTCATTCTCATCTTCATAACAAAACTCCTGAAGAAGCCTTTATCGGCATAAAACCTGACATTAGTCATTTTAGGATTTTTGGCTGTCCTGTCTATATTCATGTGCCCAAAGAGAAGAGATTCAAACTAGAACCTTCTGGAAAGAAGGGGGTATTTGTGGGTTATAGTGAAACCTCCAAAGCCTACGAGATATTCATACCCGGGCATAAACAAATTGAATTGAGCAGAGATGTCATCTTTGAAGAAGACATTGCATTCAAGAGGGCAAGAAGTTCTAGTGAGATAGAAACCTATTCCTTTAGAGTACCTGAAATGGAACCTGCTCCTAAGATTCAGAGGGAGCATCCTGAGGAAATGCCACATGAACTTCCTTCTACTTCAGATGAGAATACAAATGACAATGGCAGAAAGAGACCACTTTGGGCCAGAAAGATGATCAAAGACGCTGAGGATCATGCAGCACGCAAAGGAACGTTTAGGGAAAGCAAAAGACCCAAACGGTTCTCTAGCTATGTTGCTCTAATGAACAACATCATAAACTCAGAACCTGTCAGTGTTACAAAAGCTTTCCGACATCAAGCATGGAAGGATGCAATGAAGGAGGAATATCAGTCCATTCTAAAGAATGATGTATGGGATATAGTGCCTAGACTGAAAGAGAAATCTGTTGTCTCTTCCAAATGGATCTTCAAAATCAAGCATGCTGCTGATGGCAGTATAGAAAAATATAAAGCTCGTTTTGTGGCAAGAGGTTTTTCTCAAAAGCAAGGCATTGATTATGAAGAAACATTTGCACTTGTTGCCCGCTACACATCGGTAAGAGCAGTACTAGCCATTGCTGCAGCTAAAGGCTGGAAGATCCATCAAATGGATGTGAAAACTGCCTTCCTGAATGGAACCATTGAAGAGGAAGTCTATCTGGAACAGCCTGAAGGTTTTGTGATACATAAACCTGAGTCACATGTGTGCAGACTAAAGAAAGCCCTCTATGGACTTAAGCAGGCTCCCAGGGTCTGGTATGAAAGAATTGACAGCTATCTCTTGGGACTAGGATTTTCCAAGAATGATGGTGATTCGAATCTCTACTTCAAGGTAATCAAAGGTGATATGCTAATAATTATTTTATATGTTGATGACCTGCTGATAACAGGAGAAGATCACCTCATCGCTCAAGGAAAGCAGGATCTAATTTTTGAATTTGACATGAAAGACTTGGGCATTCTACACTATTTCCTAGGTTTGGAAGTATGGCAGAAATCAGAGGGCATTATACTAAACCAAGGGAAGTATACTATTGATATTCTGAAGAGATTTGGAATGTTGGACTGTAGACCAATGTCTACACCTATGGAAACCAACCTTCACAAACTGAAAGAAGCAGCAATAGAATCCAAGTGTGCAGATCCAACCCTTTATAGACAAATGATTGGATCCTTGATGTATCTGGTTAACACCAGACCTGATATTTGCTATGCAGTGAATGTTCTCAGCCAGTTCATGTGTGAGCCAAAAGAAATTCACTTAATGGCTTTGAAACATATTTTGAGATATCTTCAAGGCACTATTGGATATGGTCTTCTTTACAGAAATAACCAACTAGATCTACATGGGTACTCTAATTCAGATTGGGCTGGAAGTGTAACCGATCGGAAAAGCACATCAGGATGTTGCTTCAGTTTAGGATCGGCTACGATCTCCTGGATTTGCAGAAAACAGTCTTCAGTTGCACAGAGCTCAACAGAAGCTGAATACATTGCAGCCTCTATGGGAGCAAGAGAAGCAGTTTGGCTTCGTAAATTGCTTGTGGGACTTTTTGGTGAGCCCTTGAATGCTACAATTATTCATTGTGATAATCAGAGTTGCATCAAACTCTCTGTAAATCTTGTCTTCCATGATAGATCTAAGCACATTGAGATCCCCTATCATTATGTAAGAGATATGGTGGAAAGGAAAGTGATCCGGTTGGAGTATGTTAGTACAAATGATCAAACTGTAGACATTCTCAGCAAGCCTCTCTCCTGAATCAAGGTAGAGCACTTCAGGAAGAAACTTGGTATGGTTGAAATGTAATTTGATATTTATGTTTGAAATACAAATTAAATTGTACTAATATATAAAGATGTTTAATGTGTAAACTCTTTTGTCATGTGTGTGATTCCATGACCTTATGGGCCTACTCCCCCTGTGTACATTATTGAAAGGTGACGATCTTTCTAATAATGAACACTTGTATTTGACATTGTAAATTGACGACTCTACAATGATGAGTTGAACTATCATGATAGATATCATGTGACTTGATATCTGTGGACATGTCATGATAGTATCTCTTGGACACTTTGATGGATATCATGGGACTTGATGTCATCTGAAGATTATTGTGATCCTTAAGAGATAATCATGGTGGATATTTATATCTGTGGATTTGCCATGAATTATGGTAGACATCATGTGACTTGATGTCAGTGCACATACCATAATGAAGATGTGTTATGAAGAATGTCATGTGACTTGACAATATTGAGAAAAATATCATATCTTTGATATCACGTGTAAAGGTGATATCTCCACTTATTTGATTTGAAATATCTTCCCTAGCTAAGAGGGAGTGTTGATGAATGGTAGCTTAGGTTAGATATAAATGATGATTGCTATAAGCATCATCATCATTTATATAAGATCAGATTGCTCTTCATATAAAATATTTCTGGAAATAAGTAATTTCAAATTTATAAAGCATGTATAAAATCGAAATAAATAAATGATGTTAAAATCTGCATTTAAATAAATCGGAACTCTTATCCGCCTTATATTGTAAGTTATGTGTCAATGATACTAACGAATGTTAGTAGGTTCTCTTAGAACCCGCGAGCCGAAAGGGACACGTCCCATGAGTGGACGTGTCTCCACTTGTGGAGACACGTCCTCTCATGAGATGCGTCTCTTAGAGGAGTGTCTCCAAACATATAAATAGCAGATCCCTTATTGATATGCAGTACATCGAAATTTATTAATGTTCTGCAATCAACACATTTAGCATAAAGAAAAGAAATCTGGAAATTAGTATCTTGACTTAGAATTCTCACATAGAATTTCAGACCTTAGTAATTACTTAGATTTCTTAGGATCCTATTTGATAAAGATTTGATTACTTTTACACTCCTAATGCCACAAAAAACTAACAGACCAGAAAAAGAGAGACCAAAACAGATCAACCTATAGGACCATTTATCACTATCTAAAGACAAAGACTGTAGATCTTAGGCACTACAACTTCTTGGAGGCACCGCCTTCCACTCTTCAAAGAATTGATTGTAAACTTCATTTTTTTAAACCGAGTAATTTCCAACATTGGTACAAACACACTAGCAACATGCGTAACTCCATGAACCTCAAGCCCTTTAATATCCTCTATTGGCCTTACTACCTTAGTCAACAATGCATTATCCAAATGTGGCATAGTGAAGTCATTGGTCAACTCTAGAGTGCCATTATGAAATGAAGCCATCGTGTGCCATATTGTCATCTACAAATTCTAATAGAACTGTAGAGTTTTGTTATTCACTCGCAAATCATGCACCTCCTCTTGCAACTACAATATAGATGCTTTTAGCAAAACATTTGGGGGATTGACTTCAATGCGTTTTAGAAACATACCTAGGCTTAGTTGAAAAGATCTCTCCTTGTACTTTTATCATTCGTTTGATCTTGAACCTTCTTCAATAGTAATGTTTTCAGTAGTTTGTTGGGTGCTTGGTTCAACGTTTACATAGCTATATAAACTACTTCCACTTTGAAGCTAGGAACTAGATCTGCATCCTTTAACATACATCGCATCATTTGCGTGATGATATAGTTACGTGTCTCTGCAACACTATTTTGTTGAGTTGTATATGTTGTGGTCAACTATCTTTTGATCCCACGTTGTTGAAGGTAATTCATGAACTCCTTATTAGTGAATTTCTTCCTTGATTTGAGTAGATGATTGTGAGGGAGTGACTAGATGACCTTTCGACAAGGCTCAGAACTCTTTGATTTTTGCTAGTCAAACAATAAACTCACATTTTTTGGGTATAGTCATCCACAAAGAGTTGAAAATACCGGACACAATTGTGATTGGGATTGGTGTGTCATGGGTCTACAAAGATTAGTATGCACCTAATCTAGGGGACAAAATGCCTGTGTTTTTAGTGAAAGAAAAGTTGCTTGATGTTATTTATTGACAAGACTATTGGAGCAAAGAAGTTTTGTTTTCTTTGTGGGGAAGTCCTTGCACTGTGTCTCATTTACTCAAGACAAGAAGATAGCCCAAATTGAGATGACCAAACCTTTTGTGCCAAAAAGTGGTGGATGAATGTGCTTAAATGCAAGGGCCTTGTCCTTGTGGGATACATCAATGAATTGAAACATTTTAGCAATCCCTTAGGCATGAGCTACAACTTCACATTGTGAATCTTGTTTTGAATGAGATTTTTTTTAATCATTGTATTGGTTAGATTCAACCTTTAAGTTGTGCTGTAGCAATTGAGTTATTGACACGAGGTTCTTAGTGAGCCTTGGAATTTGAAGAACCTTTGTAAGTCAACATTTGTGAGTTTTGAGTGGTAGAGAAACATGAAAAATATAACATTGAATTTTGAAGTTTAAACATTGTAGTCTATAACTTATAAATAAATAACACACAAAGACTAATATTAAAACTACAATTAGAAGTAGAACTTAATCAAAAAATAGAGTTTTAAGAAAAAAAGAATTAGAACTTAGAAGTAACACACAAAACTAATATTAAGACTAAAATTATAAGTAAAACTTAAAAATTAAAAATAAAATGTTCTAAAAATTAAAAAAAATTAAAATTAAACAAAACAAATGTGAAATGCCAAAACCCAAAAGTTACCCATGGGAAGATAAATAAACTATTAAATGCCAAATAAAGTGTCATTGTCATGGGAGGCAATGTATTCACAGGAATATTCAAGATAGATATTGGTATTACAAACCGTTGACATTCATAGGCTCATGGGAGGCTAAGAAAAAATAAAAATGGGAAGATAGTCATATAGACCATTCACAGGTTCATGGGAAATTCCAAAAAATCACGGAAACAAGAACAAAAACCTACCTTTAATCCGTCGATAGACGTAGCTCGACTTTTCCTCTTGCTACCTTCGAATGCTTGTTTCAAATTTCATTGGTTCTATTGAAAGATTATTGTGAATGAAACAATTGAAGTTCATGGAATTAAAATTAATTAATGTTATGTTTGTTTTTTAAGCTTTTAGGGTTTTTCCTTGGGAGATGTTAATTGGATACGTTTGGAGATTCAGTTAGGATGTATCTTGTGATTGGAGATGTCTTGTACCCATCTTTGATATGAGAAATGCTTATCAGAATCCAAGATCCATCCTAGGGGGTTGGAGGCATGTCTCCTTGCTACTTTGGTGATAAAGGGTACATTTGAATGGGATCTGTTCTATGTCGAACTTTTAAGTATACACCAAATCATTCAATTTTAGATTGATGGCTTCTAGAAAATCTTTAACATATCCACCTTTACACAAATTTGTGTTATCAAATAATTCTTAACCAGTACTTGCTGTCTTAGGAGGCTCAAAAGTGATAAAGTATTGATGTAATCAAGGAATTCCTAATGTAATGGAGTAAATAAAATTAAGGATAGAAGAATGTGGCTGCACTGCAAAAGGTGAATCTACAGTTTCCACTGGCTTTGTTGCTATCATAAAAAACAATCGATCATTTAAAAAGCGTTTGAGCAAACTATGGAAGATAAATGACTAGGCCAAGAATAAATCATTTACTATGCTTTCCTTCAACAAAAAAAATCCAAGTGGTAGACAATTTTTAAAAAAGGTATGGAATGGTCTACCTAGATGCCCAAGCCACCTGGAACCCCAAACCTATTGATGAAAGGATGTTCAAAGCTTCAATAGGTTTGGGGTACCTTTTCATAGTCAAGATTTGTATACCCTAAAGGTGTTCCCACCGGCATGCTTATAGCCTATTGGCATAAATACAATGCAAAATTAATTCAATAATTTTGAAATGCCCTTTCTAAAAAGTCCACCACCTTTGTTTTCTAGTGGGAAAGATGGATGCTATTGTTGTCTTTTGAAGACATTGTCACAAGAAATGGATGAGTGGTAACCACCACTTGAGGATGGCCCTATAGGTGGCCTATGGTATACTTTCTTGGCTAAAGGATGAGATATTGATCTAGATTTCTCGGCTCCATTGTTTGTTTTCTCTCTTTGACATAGGCAAGAATTGTCTCATTTGCGACCCATCTTTGGTTAGCCTACCACAAGCAGTGATTCCTTGGCTGATAATTTTACACAAGTGGGCCTTTACCTGACTATAGGAGCTCCAATGCTCATTCTGACACTTGTTATAATGCCAAATATATCCATGCTTGCATGAAGTTGCTCAATCATTGTCATGTGTTGCTTAAGTGGTAAAAAATGGTCAATTTTGAAAACTTGATCTGATTGTTTGAATAATGCAGAATTCTAAATTAAAAATAAATGTAACTATGTCAGACCCACAAGCCAGTGTAGAACCATGGGCAAATCTAGCCCATACCTGGACCAGGATTTGTACCTGGTACAAATAGTCTGGGAGTAGACTGAGTTTTGAGCGAACCCAGTAATATAGGAAAATACCAGTGTTTAATGGGGTTTCGGGGACGAGGGGTCTAAGTTTGGGGGTGACGGGGGGATGGTGGCGGGGGGGTGGTAGGGTGCTGAAATACATATAGTACTTGAAAAAATAGGTATAAAAAGATGTATAAGTATAAGAAATATACATCTTGGAGACAACTAGGAGTCCCCTAAACATCTTGAGGACACCCCAACATCCTCGAAGTCCTAGCAGCGTCTTGGAGACAACGACATTGGTGCTGGGATGGTGGTGCTGGTGGTGGGCTGGTGGGGGGACGTTCCCCCAAGTCCCCAAGTCTTCGAGACGTCCCCGTTTAGGGAACGCAAGGTTTTTGGGGCGGGGACGCGTCCCCGTGGAACATTGGAAAATATTGTTATTGATGGAAAGAATGTAGCATGCTAAAATAAAACCTTATGAATTTCAAGTAGAAGCAACTATAACTTTAGGTATGTTTCATTGTGGGTATTTGATGGTTATATTAATTGACTGGAATGATAATTAAGCACATGAAATTATATATATTTTTAATAGGGTTTGTATTTCAATTTTCATCAATGTTCCTCTCTCAAAGCCAATCCAAACTATGGTACACACAAATTTACCAAGTCGATATCGGTTTTCACATCTAAACAATTGGTTTAGTGGAATTTTGCACCCAGTTTCAACTTCAAATGCATAAATTAATTGATAGAGGGTACTTGCTTATAAGACAACTTTCCAATTTCCAGGGAATCAATGGAGATTGAGGGCACTCAGTCTCAGATGATCTCGATAAGAGGATATAGTATGAAATGCATGACTTGGATAACTGACAAGGGAGTGCATGCAAGGCTTGCAAGCTAAGTGGGTTTAACCTTGGGGAAAACTCCATGGTTAAGCGCACTTGAGTTGGAGTAGTACTGGGATGGGTGACCTCCTAGGAAGGCTCAATGCTTCACTTCTGTGAGCATCACCTAGGTGCAATGAGTGCTAAGTGGACCATTCATTATCATGAGAGATGGGTTCTTGTGAACCACTACTCATGAAACATGGGTCAATGAGTTTGACTTGAGAAACTACATGGTTGAATCCTGATAGCAATATCATAAGGTTTGCATCATAGTTTGAGGACTTTGCGAGTCTTGTAAAAGATTCTTTGGACTCGCGAGTCCTAGTGCTCACCGAGTCGACTCGCCAAGGACTCCTGAGCCAGGTCTTGGAGAGTCCAAGCTAGGACTTCCGAGTCCTGGCGAGTGACTCAAGCGATGAAATTTCAAATATTGAATGTTTAAAACTTGTTTTTTGTTTGTTTTTTTCATTTGTAAGTTTGAAACTATGAGTATGAATGATGAAATTTCAAATATTGAGTGTTTGAAGATCATATAACATGTATAATATTTTAATTATGAGAAATTGATAATCAAATTAGGCTCTTATGTTCTCTAACTGCATTAATTTATTTTTGTTTTTTTGTAAAACTATGGTTTTCTTCTTTGCCGAGTCCTAGCCGAGTGTTTTTCCAAGTCTGTGCTGAGTCCCGAGTCCGAGTCCTATTTTGGGCTACCGAGTCCATGCCGAGTCCGAGTTTTCAAACTTTGGTTTGCATCATTGCTTGGTAATCTATGTATAACTCATCTAACACAGGACAGCAAGTTTAAACATTGAGAATATTTCTAAAAAAGTTAGAACAGATCCAGAACTTTTGTGGAGCTTTGTCAGGGTATTGAATATTGAAAATGATTAGGATCCCTCACATATTGGGAGCTTCAAAGTTTATATTTTGAAGTGATCTGCCTGAGTTTTTTAGTAACAAATGCTAGTAAAGCAAAGTTTCAAATATTTAATATGTTTTGATATCCATTTTTCTGCAAGTACTATGTCTAGAAATATGGAAATTTCTTGTGCTATAGATTAAGTACTTGGTATTTTTCTTGTCAAAGCATATTTTATTATTTTTGTCATCATTTCAGGAATTTTGCATTAGTGCTGTAGGAAATGTTCTTTGTAAACCATGCTTTTACAGGTATTCTGCTTTAATTTTAAAGTTTCCTTAGTTAAGGACTTTTTTAAGGGGCGGTGAAATAAAGTTGGGTTCTTGAGGTTTACATATCTTAAGTGTCATCATCACCCATACTTTTGATGGAACTGAACAATGAATTGCATTGCTTGACTACAGAATTATATAAGTTTTGAAAAGTGTTCTGGAGATCCAGCTCGTATTCAAGTTCTTTACGAGCGAGCAATAACAGAACTTCCAATTGTGACAGAACTATGGTGTGGTTATACCCAGTTTTTGGACAGCTGTTTGAAGGTTGTTGGTTCTTTCTTGAGCTCCAACTTAAAGTGTATGAAGGATCAATGTCTTAAAGTTTTGATTCCACATTACAAGAATTTTTAGATTTTTGGTAACAATAGACTGCTGTGTTTGACTGACAATTTTGATTTTGCTTGTTGGGCTCAGGTTCCTCATATCATTAAAACTGTTTATGGTAGAGCTGTTCGAAACTGTCCGTGGGTTGAAGCACTCTGGGCCAAATATATGCTTGCTTTAGAACGCTTTGATGCTTCAGAGGAAGAGCTTTCTGAAGTGGGTTCTCATGCTTTCCTGGTCTTGCAAATTCATTTTTCTTTTTTTTTGCTCCCATAACTAATTACAATCATGTGAAGCCTCTTAATAATGCCTACTATTTAAAAATCTTTTCATTAAGCAAGTGGCTACCTTGCTCTCTTGTTTTTGTGAGCTTGTCAACATCATTTTATGAACTAAATACTCTGAGGTTTTGTTCTGTGAACAGTTTTCTAGATGTCCTTGATGGTCAATAAGAAAGTAGTGGCTATAGTCAGCAAACAATTTAGAACATAACTGATCCCGAAGGAAAAAAGATCCTTGATTATTTATTTGGAGGACCTAACTAAAACTAGCATAGACCACCACATTTAGAGGTTTGTGAAGTACTTTTCTGATTCTTGCTGTCAGACTCACTTAACAAAGTCATGGCAACTTGGCAATCTCTCTCTCTCTCTCTCTCTCTCTCTACACATATATATGCATATTCCTATGTCAAAAAATTTACATATCTATGTATATTCCTATGTCGAAAAATTTACTGTTCTCTTTTCTTATCCTTTTTGTGTAGCAAGAAGAATGCTGATTTGAGTATTCTTTTCCCCAATTAGTATTTAGTTGACAACTTTTCATTTCAAAATTCTGTAGAACTGTTATGTTGTTAAATCTTGTTTATCCTATATCTTGTCATAGGTTGATTTGTGAAGGCTTTGATCTGGCCTGGTTAGTAGGCTATTTGAATAATCCTTTAACTAAAGTTCAGCTATTTGGTTTAAAAATAAAGTTTATTTTTGGTAATTGCAGTGTTATCACACCGGTCATTTGTTGTGGGTATGATGCCCATATTTTGGGGCCCTGGGATTTTTTGGGTTTTGCATGGTTGCTGAACAGGCCATTGGGCAGAAATAAGTGTTGTTATACCATTTTAAATTTATTATTTTGTGTCTGGCCTAGAGTCCATTCATGGATACCTGTCCTGTATTCATGATAGCCAGTACGAAAAAAGGAGCTTGTAAATATATTTACGGATTGTGGATTGTTTATCCTATATCTTGTCATAGGTTGATTTGTGAAGGCTTTGATCTGGCCTGGTTAGTAGGCTATTTGAATAATCCTTTAACTAAAGTTCAGCTATTTGGTTTAAACATAAAGTTTATTTTTGGTAATTGCAGTGTTATCACACCGGTCATTTCTTGTGGGTACGATGCCCATATTTTGGAGCCCTGGGATTTTTTGGGTTTTGCATGGTTGCCGAACAGGCCATTGGGCAGAAATAAGTGTTGTTATATCATTTTAAATTTATTATTTTGTGTCTGGCCTAGAGTCCATTCATGGATACCTGTCCTGTATTCATGATAGCCAGTACGAAAAAAAGGAGCTTGTAAATATATTTACGGATTGTGGATTGTTTTTTCCCTGATGTAGTATCTGCTTCTGAGAGCAAGCCAATGTGATGACGTGCCTCGGTGATGTTGTTTGCGCTCTTGTGAATTGGTTTTGGCGATGTCATTACCAGACATTTCCTTACTTTTTGTTTTTTGATAGCTAGAGAATTACCCATTTTTCAAGGACTTCCTAACCCAATAACTTCAACTGAATGATAATCTTTGCAGCATAACCCCAACTTCAATTATGATTTAGAGTTTTTATTTGCTCAAAGCACTTATTTATAGGTTATAAAAAAGGACTTCTAGGGATTTAAAAACAATACTAAAATATTTGAAAAAGCACTGCTTCAAAGTGAACCTATCCTCAAGCTGCAGGAAAATTGGCAAGACAACAACATTAAAGCAATGTTCCACGGGGACGCCCCCCCGCCGCCCCCTTCCCATGTTTCCGTGATGGGGATGTTCTCAGGACGTGGGGATAGGTTGGGGATGTCCCCCCGTTGCACCTCCACCACCGCCAGGGACGACGAGGAGACATCGGGATGTCTCCAAGAAGTCTTGGGGACGTCTAGGAGTTTCCCGGCCTAGGCATCCCAAGAAGTGCTTTTTTTTTTAAATTTATTTTTTTATTGATTTTTGTGCCTAGGGATGAGCCCTAATGGCAAAAGTGGCCCCCCTCCATGCCCTCTAAGCTTTACAAAACACTCCCAATTCCTCATATTTAAATTTTTTGACTTTTTTTTAACTTTAAATGATGTCCGCCATGAAGCTTTGTGTGGCTTTGAAGGTCTTAATTTGGGTCTAATTGTGAATGCAAAATGATGCATGCCATGAAGGTTTGTGTGGTTTTGGAGGTCTTAATTTGGGTGTTTCCCCAAACCCCTATGAGGGGCACTACCCCTTGACCCCATTTGGGGCATTGACCCCAAATTCCCATTGAATTCATCTGATTTGCCATGTACTCTCCAACTCCAAGTTTCCAAGTTTGCCTACTAGTCTTCATCTATAATATTGTCATGATCATCCTATTGGACAATCTTCCTTGATGCTTACATTTGAGTTTGACTAATTGACATTCTAATGTTTTTTATTTTTATGGTGGTTTTGTTAAGTAGTATTATAGTATTTAAGTATACTAAATTTTAATTAGTAATTTGCCAAAGTTTCATTTGTAAATTCAACATTGTATTTCTTATACATCTTTTTATAACTATTTTTTCAAGTACTATATGTATATGAGTGCCACCCCCCTGTTGCCCCCCCGTGCCATCCCCCCGCCATCCCCGAAACCCGTCCCCGTGTCCCCCCATTGGGAAACTCCGTTTTAACATTGCTTTAAATGAAACTTATTCTAAAACAATGAATAAAATAAAATGGCCTAAAATAGGCTCTCATCTATTGCGTAGAAATAGAACACTGAGAATAGCCACTGTCAGATGCGTTGCTGCAAAAAATTTCAATTTGTACATAAGTGGCCTTTGAAATTTTGTAGCAGCTGGCAGATCCTTTGAAATATGGTGAGTCCTGTGGAACTTCTGAAATTTTTACAATGATGAATCCATAGATACCTGGCATGATGATTCACCAAACACTTCTATTTGTAACTCTCAATCTCAAGAGCACTGAAAAAGCTTTTTCTGTCTTTGTCACCGACATTTTTCATTGGGTGAGATAACCACGTGACCAAGAAGTGTAGCTCATGCAACCTTGATTCTGATGAATTATTTTCTTGTTTGCTGTCCCAGGATTTTGGTAAGTAGAAATGTGCAAAATCAATTCGCTGGGAATAAAATCAGTCCTTGGAAGTGTGGCAAAACAAGAATAATAGAAGATTATGAAAAGAGATGTTGCTGAAGACCTGTCAAATACCACTCCTGTCCTCAAAACCCCTCCAATATGAAGCTGAAAACCAGATCATGAACCTGCAAAATTAAGGAAAATTCTCCTTGTTTCTGTTATAAACAGCAGAGATGAATTTGTTTTTGAAAGTGTGGCAGCCTTCATATATAGGCAGCATTAGTTTACTTTAACTCTCGCTTTTTTTGCTTTAGAATGACCAGACTGAGGAAGGCGCAATCCTTTTGCCTGATTTTTCCCTTGCAAACTAAACTCAGGCACACTTTAGTAGATACTAGCTGACTAGAAACAAGGGGGAAGAAAAGAGTGGCAAAACCCAAGGTAAAACTGTACCATGTTTGAAGGTTTTATACATTGAAGTCTTGGGCACATTTTACTAATGGCACCACCATCAAAAAGTACACTTGGAGGAATATTTTGCTGGTTATCCACATGAAATGCGCACTATTTCTCTTCCTGTACTGTCATATATCCTAGGCGTGCCTCTCTAATGATTTTGCTACTTATAACTTGTGCTTGGTGGAAAAGTTTGGTGGCTTAACCAATGGAAAAGTGCACTTTTTTTGTTAACTTCTCTTTTCTTCAGTCAGGCACATTTCGCTTTAAGTCTTTGCCACTCTTTCTTGAACTCGATGGAAATTATCCATGGCAATGCCAACTAAAAATTGCACCTGTTTCGGACATTTATGCTCACTAAAGACTTAGCCAAGTTTCCTATGTCTTGGGTGTGTATTTCACATGGTTTTGCTGTGCAGAAAGTGTACTTCCTTTCATTAACTGCTCTTTCATGTTTTAGGTAGAGTTTCATCAGAGATTTGCCATACATCACTTGTTAGGTGGAATTTTATAAAGTTTATGCCATTCAAAAGGTCTGCTTGAGTCATTCAAACTACCTTTTTATAATTTGCTGTAGATTCATCGTATCTTTGCCATTTTTCTCTTTTGGTGGAACCTAAAGCTGTTTTTGCCACTTTCAAAACCCAAGGGCACATTCCTTGTGGTTAAAGTCATCTTTGCTGCATGCCCTTGGGAGTTTTGCACACCTGCTCCATTCTTGCTATTCTTCCTTCCCTCAACGGAACTTTGGTGGAAAACATCCTAGTCTTGCTATGCTTTGTCTTGAGGTGCAGATTATTAGTCACTTTGCTTGTTCCCATGACATTTGGCAGCAGAATCAAATGGCAAAGCTACTCAAAAGATATGCCTGAATATGTTTGTTACCTCCTTTGAGGGCATGGCAGAATAACTACTGAATCTGCACTGCTTATGCCCTTGTTCTTCTTTCTTTGCTCTTTTCTCTCCTATCTGCCCTCAAACATCGTCATTATATTATCCTTCTTGGGCTTGTGGTGATCACTTCAACCTGCAAAAGTAGTTGGAAGAAAAGATTAGGATAGGAAGAGCTTTTGCAAACTAACTGGGAAGATCATGTATTGAATGGATTGACAGAGAAATGACAACAAATTTGACAAAAGGGAGTACGAGAGTTGAGTTTTGTATGTCTACCAACAAATATATACACCAAGTTGAACCTCTAAATGTATCTTTACACATACTTAGAGGCATATCAACTTGAATTACAAATAGTACAAATGTAGAAACTGTTATGAAAATGATAACTATTACAACTGGCCATGAGAAAGAAAACTTTTTCACTAAATTTAGATCAAGACAATAAAGCAAATGCAGACCTTAATTGGTACTGGCCCAGGTCTACATTACATTTAGAGTCCGGAATAGAAGGATCGAAACTGTCATTAATCATCATGAAAGAGCCTATACAAGACCTAATAAATTTGATAGGTAAGTGGTTCAAGTTAAGTGTGTTGAGCAGTCCGGATAACTGAGAGGGGGGGGGAGGGGGGGGGGGTGAATCAGTTATTATCAAACAATTTTCTTTACTTTGATTAATCCAAAGCAAACTTAAATCAATCAGATATTAATGAACATGAAAGCACACAACAACACTATACACAAGGTACACCAGAATTTACGTGGAATTCTAAGAAGGGAAAAACCATGGAGAATGCTAATTCTCAATTATAAAACACTGGTTAAGGTGATTTTTACAAGGGTTCATTGCTAAGTTGCTCACTGCGGGGTGGGTTGCTGCCGATTGGGCTCACTGCCAAAAGAGAAAGGCTCATTGCCTACAAAAAATGGCTCACTGCCTAAAAAATGATGAGAGGGATCCACCATTGAAAGGAACTGTCACCATCAATGACATCAGATAGAATCTCACTATCTACTGCCTCCAGTCATACACTTTCGCATGCTTCACAATGTCTGGATGTTCAGATTCAGATTCATCACGCTTGCCTTCATCGGACAAAAACATCTTATACTTATACCATTCCATGCTTCCATAATCTCCCAAGTTGGCCAAACACAATTTCATAATTTCTAGGTTGGCCAAGCACAAATTGAAATAGGTCACCACAAAAACTTTCCCGCGGTGGAGAGGAATGAAACGTGGACCACACAGAACCTTCTCGCTCACATCAACACGCTACATGATATCCGGAACCACAGAATAAGATATACACGTTACAATGCAAACCATGTGCCGAAGCATGTTAACCAACTACCAGATCAGTCCAGACTGAAAAGAATGTATTTGATTATGTTACAAGAGGAATGGGACCAAGATAGATACAACCCAAGATAGATCATTACAGCACGACCTCTCGAACCAGGCCAATCCGGATCACCAAAGCACCAAAACAAAACATCGGTCACATAACCAAGATATGTTGACATCAATGACAACCATTAATGGCAACAAGGAATCAACATCATTCCAACAACCTCCCCCTTTGTCATTGATGGCAACATTCATCAATAACAAACCTACAACTCAATGTCAGCATCAAGGACCATCTTATCTTCTTTTCTTCTCCCAATTTGATATCAAGGACAAAGGGAAAAACTCCCCCTGAAAAACTTACTCCGCTCCCCCTATGAGGAAGCCACCAAACATTGATCTAGGTAAAAATGAGCATATAATACCCTAGACCAATGCACACCTCGGTGCATGTTATTGTAGACTAGGAGGGGGCAAAACCCCTAACTTCTGCCAAAGATACTGAAAAGTATCTTTGCTCAACGGTTTTGTGAAAATATCTACAATCTGCTCTTTTGTAGGTACATATTCAAGTTTTACTTCATTGTCCAACACCTTCTCTCTCAAGAAATGATATCTTATGGATATATGCTTTGTTTCGGAGTGCTGTAACGAATTCTTGTAAATATTTATTGCACTGGTATTGTCACACATGATTGAGATCGGTTCATCAAATGATATGCCAAAATCCTTCAATGTTTGTTTCATTTACAGTATCTGAGTGCAACATGAGGATGCTGCAATGTATTCAGCTTCAACAGTAGATAAAGATATAGAGTCTTGTTTCTTACTTGACCAAGCAACCAACCGGGAGCCAAGGAAATAAGCTCCACCACTTGTACTCTGCCTGTTATCAACACATCTGACCCAATCAGCATCAGTATATACTGTCAAAGTGAAATCTGAGGCCTTTGGATACCATAACCCCAAATCTTCTGTACCCTTCAGATATCTAAAGATCCTTTTTACTGCAACAAGTGATTCCTTTGGTTCTTGCTGAAATCTTGCTGCTAAACAAACTGCATACATAATGTTTGGTCTATTGGTAGTCAAATATAACAATCCTCCAATCATTGATCTATACATGCTTGCATCAACTTTAGGTGATTCATCTTCTTTTGTCAACTTACATCCGGTAACAATAGGTGTACAAACCGGTTTAGAGTTCTCCAACCCAAACTTCTTCAATAGTTCTTTTGTATACTTGGATTGAGAAATGAAAACTCCTTTGTTGTTCTGATTTACTTGAAATCCAAGGAAGAAATTTAGCTCACCTATCATAGACATTTCAAATTCCTTCTTCATTTCATCTACAAATTTTCTGCACATATCATCTTTTCTTCCAACAATTATGTCATCAACATAAACCACAACAATCAACATCTGATCTGAGTGAGTTCAATATTATAAATTACTATCAACAGATCCCTTTTGAAATCCTTGTCCAATCAAGTACTTGTCTAATCTGCCATACCAGGCTCTAGGTGCCTGCTTCAATCCATATAAAGCTTTCCTCAACCTGCAAACAACATCCGAGTCACTTCCAGATTTGAATCCCTTCGGTTGCTCAATGCAGACTTCTTCCTTTAGTTCTCCATTCAAGAATGCAGATTTCACATCCATTTGATAAACTTTGAAATCCTTGTAAGCTACAAAAGCTAAGAAAATCCGAATTGCTTCCATCCAGGCAATAGGGGCATATGCTTCTTCAAAATCAATACCTTCGATCTGAGTGTAACCTTTGCAAACCAATCCTGCTTTGTTTCTCATTACCTTTTTGTTTTCGTCTAGCTTGTTTCGGAACACCCACTTTGTTCCAATTACATTTTTGTCTGCTGGTCTGGGCACAAGTTCCCAAGTCTGATTTTTCTCTATCTGATCAAGCTCTTCTTTAATTTCCTTCACCCAAGTCTGATCATTGCATGCTTCTTCCACAGTCTTTGGCTCAGTTTATGAGAGTAGGCACAGTAATACTTGCTCTTGAGCTGCTTTGCTTCTTGTAGTAATTCCCTTGTTCTTATCTCCAATAATCTTTTTTTTAGATTGATTTTTCTATACATACCTTGGAGTTTTAGTTGCAGTTGCCGGAGCCTCCTTTGTCTCTTCTTCTTCTTCTTCCTTATCCTTCTCTCCTTTGTCATCTGGGTTATCTGATTCATATTCAATATGTCTGTCAGGGATTATTTGAGCATCTTCATCTACTTTCACATTCGTAGTTTTGATCATCTTGTTCAGTCTCTTGTTGTAGCACCGGTAAGCTTTACTTTTTGTGGAGTACCCCAAGAATATGGTTTCATCAGCTTAGCTATCAAACTTTCCAAGATTGTCCTCATCTTTCCGGATGTAGCTGTTGATGTTAGTATAGCGTTGGTCTTCACTTCCCAAAAGACATATATTAAATGAATATCATGGGCCGACCCTATTTTGAGTTATATCTTTTAGTTGTTGATTGGCCGACCTAAATAGCATTTATCATTATTTGTATTAAGGCCGACTTAAATGAAGGGGTGCCAAGAAGATATAAATACATGGTAACTTTTGGTTATTGATCCAATTCGCATCACACAAGGAAAGTTTGCCATTATATTCAAGAGCAGAAATTCGCATGAAGAGGAAGAACAGAAATCAAGATTCGCATTCCTAGAAGAAGTTCATACTTAAATAGCAGATCATCATTAATATAGCAGCAGACAGAGTTCAAGGAAGAGCAGATTTACTTGTATCTAAACATTAAAGAAAATTGCGAATTCCTCAGCCATTGTTGGGCTGTGTTGTAAGCAAAATTCTGTCACTTATTATCATATATATAAGGGAATCATTTGCTGGGTTTTTCTCCCTCAAGAGGAGGGTTTTCCCAGGGTATCTTGCTGTGTTCATTGTCTTATGTGCTACATTTCTATTGAATAATTTTGTTATCTAATCTGATCTAAGAAACACTAACAGTAGCACTTGCTTCCAAAAATCTTGAAGTATTTTACTGTGGGAGCTCTTCCTTGCCATAACTCATATGATGTCTTTCCATATTTCCTCCAGAATAGTACTTTGTTAAGAGTGTTTATTGCTGTGTGTATTGCTTCTCTCTAATAGACCTGTGGTAAACCTGCTTCCATGATCATTGTTCTAGTTGCTTCTTGAACTGTTTGGTTCATTCTTACCACTACACCATTCTGTTGAGGTGTCTTGGGGGCAGATAGCTGTCTCTTAGTGCCATGCTTTTCATAGTATTTGTTGAACTCATCAAAAGTAAACTCTCCTTCTCTATCAGATCTTAAACACTTGATTCTTGAAATATACTCTCTCAATTTTTTTTGATTTTCAATAACAAATACAATGTAACCAAGCACCTGTTAAGGTTAGCTTAACCCAAAACGTTGCATCAAAGAACTCTAACCAAGAATGCGCCCTAAAACCACTTAAGGAGGAGGGGCGGGCATATGGTTAGAGGATCCCTAGGATCTACTGAAGCAAAGTTCAAAGATTAAAATTGAAAGAGAGAGTCTAAATTCAACACCAAGAATGTGCACAGAAGATCCTTTAACAGGCGAGGTGCTAACATATGGTGGAGTGCTAATTGCTGAATTGAAAGAAGATAGGCTGATAACCAGCCATGAAAGAATTTTCCACACTACCACCAAACAGTGGGGGGAAAATATTACAATTTAAACACTTCATCTGCTGCGGCAGGTATCCACTCAAGAGTGAAATTTCTCCACTTTTCAGTGGGTAAGATGAGAGATACAAGTTTATTCTCCACACTGGCGATAAACCATCCAGGGGTACTAAATGTTTGCTTTAGAAATTACAAGTAAATGCAGCAATAACATATGGTTGGATTAGTACTACTAATTCACAAGCTTACAACCAAATAATCTGCAATTTACGAGTATTATAATGATAGACAAAGTCACAAAGTGAAGAATGATTATCTCAAACTAGAAAGCTCTTAAACACTGAAAAAGAAGCTAAAATCTGATCTATTTGAAGTCTGATAATTTAAATCAGCAAACTGAAACTGTAAATCAACAACCTGTGAATCAATGAAATGCTAATATCTTAATCAGTTTACCTCCGAATTGCGTGAAACCATGTGCAATGAACCTTTGAAGGATAGGCGCCCATGTCATGATGAAAAAACAACTCCAAAAACTCAACATTTATTTATTGGCACAATTCCCAATGCACATAGGTAGGTATGGCCCTAGCAGGGGCGATTTGGCTAGTAAAAATCACACAGTTTGAAATAAAATCTGAAAATTGCTAAGAAGGGTTGCCATGACCTTAGCAATGATATTATTGAATGCCCATAACGAGAATAAAATCCAACAAGAAGCTGTGAGTAAAATCGACTTTCAGCTGTGTAAATTATCAACAACTTGAAATCTGGAAAACACACCAAAATTCACCACTTTGAAGCTCTATCTGCTAGTCTGATTTGAGAAGCAACTTGTAATCAGTTAGGTGTTATCTTGCAAACATGAAATTGAATTGATACTAGGAGGTCAGCATTCCTTGAAGTGCAAAATGTGTAGTCATTTCAACAGCATAATTTTAGCATAAACATGAGATACCAAAAGCTGGAGCAAAACTTCTCTTTTAAAGAAAAGGAGGTGACTTTTCACATTCTCAAAACTCCTCCAAGAAAGAGACGCCAAAAGTTCCTTTTTTGAAATATTTAATAATTCACAAATATTAAATCCCTCATAAAATGGCGTACACTTCAAGGCATAAATAAACTTTATTAAATGTTTAATATTTCCTTCTTGAAGGCATCCCCGTTCGTGACCACTTTCTAAGCACAACTTAAAGTTAATGAGCTACGCCAAGGGGTCAACTTGAAATTAAAATATTAATGCCTTGAAATATATTATTTCACCAAATAAGGCTTTTAAGCTAGAACTGAAAACACCTTATTGCTCTGACTGAAGAGAAGACTAACTAAAGTGTTGACAACTGAGGTACTGCCAAGAATAGAATTTACTATAAATAGTAAATATCGAGAAATGCCACAAAACCCTCCAAACAAGGAAACCCTGATTTGCACATCTGAGTAGCCTATGGATTTCCGGAAATAGGCTAAATCCAAATGAAGAGCATAGGGCGAAAATGGGGACATTATAGTTCGCCCTTCCCAAAATTGCTTGTCCTCAAGCAATGCCACAACACTCCAAATTGATCCCTCCAAATCAAATAGGATCTCAGGGTCCCATGTCCATCTTTGAAAAGTCCCACCATGTTGGTGCTGCCCTACTTTGGTCATACAATTGTAGTCATTGCACCAAAACAACATAAACCATTCTTGCAACCTCCAAGAGATAACATGCCTGAAATTCAAACTGAACAACATGGAAGGATTTGAATCAAAATCAAGTAGGGTCTCATATCCAATAAACTCTAAAGAATTGGCATATGCAATGTCAATGTCAATGTCAATCACCATTCTGAGAACAAAGAAGAATAATCTAAACAACTCAAAAATATTCTCATCAAAATAACTCTTCAAAGCATCAAACCGAATCAAAACAACAATTGTGACTTCTTCATAGCTATTTGCAAAGGAAAAAACAACTCTTTGCAAAGTCATGGCAGCTGCATCCTCAAAGCTCCTCAAGGATGTATAATGCCTCCTCTGTGTGATTCTGACATATTCAAGAATATCTCTGAAAACTTCCACCAATCTCTCCCTCAAAGTCTCAGAAGGTTGAACCAAATCAAGCAAATGTTCGCTGCCCCAAACACTAGTGCAAGAGATTGTACAAAGGAAACCACCGGAAAAGAACTTAAACACCATCCAAGTCTGATCCGTAGCACTATGAAACATCATTTCCCACCTTTGGAACCAAAAACCATCATTGATAAGATATTGAGAAGAGAAAAAATGAGTATACCATCTGCCCATGAACTCTGAAGTGAACCACTCAAAATCTGATTTTAGGAAAATCAGTGTGCAAGGAGTTGAACAACGGCTGCAACATTGGAAATCAGCGTCTATAATATCACAATTGTTCATGCCCAAGGCTGGAAGCATTCCCTCAAGAAACTCCAACCCATCATTGAACCATCTTTTGTTCGAAGTAACTCTCCAATCCACCAATAGATGAACCAAAGGAATCATCAAATGATTGGTAAAGATGGGAGCAGCATCAAAGATTCTGAAAATTAAATCCTTATCTCTCCAAAGATCCTTTTTTCTACTTGCAGCAATCTCCATCAAGCCATGTTGAGAATTCCAAACATGAATTCCCAACCAAAAATAAATTCCAACACTTTGGAAAGAATTTCCAACATATCTCCAAGAGCTATAGTGAAAGTCTTGAGCACACAAATCCATGTAATCAGCTGCAACCATCAATGCAAAGTTTGAACCTTTCATGACCAGCATTTTAGAATAATCACTAATCAACAATGCACAAACTGGAAACCAAAGGGGCAAGCCTGAAAATCCTCCCACAATTTGATGCATATTTCTGAGACTTGACCAAATCAACCATCGTAGGATAGATGGAACTCTTCCATTGGTTAATGCTGAGTGAAGACCAACCAGTTCAAGTTTGGACATCATTAAATGCTCATTTACTAACCATCCCCAAAGAGTGTTGCTTGACATATAGAATGGATCCACCAACATTAACTCATGCTTGACTATAAAATCATGCATGTCAAAAGCATAAACCCTCTTACCATCGCCAATCACATAGAAATTGTCAATCACCACATAATTTAACAAATCATGTGAAGATAGAGGATTATTGTACACCATCATAGAAACAATATTTCCTTCATCCCTTTCGTTGGTGTCATCATAGAATTCATGCACATCTTCTTCATCCACTTGAGGATGCCCATCATTAGTTGCTGATCCATATAATGTAACGTGATGAATACCACACACATTACCAATCACTACATCTACCTCATGGCTGCAAGCTATTCCTTCTTGTGGCAATTCTTCGTCCCTAATCAAGAGCTCACACTCTTGATATACCTTCCAATTACCTTCATCATATTGAATGTCTTTGGCCTTATGCGTTGTTTCAACATTATGGAATTCATTTATTCCTTCAACTATCTGCTTGATCTCCATTAGCCTTGTATTAGCTTCTTGTTCCACAAGTGTGGCTGCAATAGGAAATTGGTTTTCTGTTTTGCATAAAGAATGATGAGCTAAGGTAAGATCAAGGCAAAGCCTATCAACCTCTTTCTCCTTCTCTTGATAGGCATCATAGGTCTCCTCTGCAAACTTAATGGCATTATCCCTATCAAAGAGCAAATGCAAATAATCTGTCTTAATTGATTCTAATGCTTCTTTGATGGTTTGCATCTTGGACAGAGTGTCTCCATCCTTAACTCCATTCTGTCTCTCTTCAAACTGGAACTTCCAGTAGAGTTCTTCAATACAATTGTGAGTGCTATCAGTTCTTGATAACACTTTAACAATTTTCTCTTCTGAAACCAATAAGATATCCTTCAAAACTTGTAGCTGTTTAGGCCCTTGATCACAATCAGCACAAAAGCATTGCTCATTAAACAACTTTTTTTCTGATTCATTTTCATTGAAATGATTTTCAAAATCAGCCTCCTTCCTATCCTTTTCATTGCATTATTCCTGAATAGAAGGCTTGTCAATAAATTCTTCAAACAAATTAGTATCTCTATCTTGACCTTTCAAGTTCTCATACTCTTCTTGTGTGTAATTCTGAAAGGCACCCGAACCATTTTCTGATTTTAAAACTTCAACATAAGAATTCACTTTCTTATTGGCATTTGTTGCAACTTCTCCTCCAATGACCTCAACATATCTTGCAATGCAAACTGAATTTTGCACTTCATCAGGATCAAAGGGGAATTTATCCCACTCTGGTTCTTTATCATACCTTGGTGACATCACGCTCGGATCCCAATTGTGAAAAGTTTGATTGTAATGATCAACATGAAAGAAATCATCATGCTCCTCTTGGATTGTTGACTCTTTGAATGAATCACTTCCCATTCCACTTAAATTGAAATCTTCATCTATAGCTTCCTCCACGGGCGTAGTTTGATAATCAAACCCAATACCATCCATGTCACTATCATTGTATTGGAAAAAAGAATCATCAAAGCTGGCTGCTTTGAAAATATCATCATTCTCTACATCAATGGACCTTCCATGAATAGGTATATTACTGATTTCATCATTAGTAGCCCCACACATAACAAGGAAATCTTTTTTTTCATACAACAGCTCTATAGGTTCATCTCTTCCCTCTTCAATATGTTCTTTATCTGAAAATTCAAGTGAGCCAATTTGATAATCTCCATGCTCTCCTGAAACTATGGTTGCTTCTTGACCCTCTTCTGTTGAATTCATGGTCAAATGCACACTTGTAGATTCTTCCTGATATTCTGCTACCAAATCCACGGGATGCCAAATTTCAATCTTTTCTTTGGTGAAGGAATTCTCCACATTATTTTGAATTGTCTTCGTTAAAAGGGGCTTCAATTTCTCCTCACATTGATTGAGCAATTCATGTAACAACATATCAGCAATAGGAGAAAGTTTTTCTTTTTGTTCATATACTTCCAAAAAGAGTGATTGGACATTCGGTGGAATTTCATTTACCTCTTTAATAGTGAGAACAAGAATATTCTTTACTGCTGCCATAACACTTTCTTCTTGTTCACTCCAAGTGGATATGAAAAGGTAGTAGATCAAGTGATCAATCTGATTATGCATTTCCAAGTCAATCAGCAAGTTACTTGTCCTAAGATATGAAAATGTCTTCAAGATAGCAGCTCTTTTGGAAAATTGACTGCTATCGGTTTCATCAAGATCTTGGAAACTTTCAACAATCTTATGAAGAATCTTCTTCATAATTTCATCTTCATAAGGCATCAATGGTGGTACAATCCTCATAACTTCACTAAAGCATGAAGTAACCAACAAACTTATTTCTTCCTCTGGATGTCCTATCCAATAAGGATGAATCAAAGCAGTTACTACAGGAGATAATGCCTTATTCCATAATTTAGTAGGAGATTGTTGAACTTGGCTCAAACAATATTCCAACTCAGACAATATACTCACTTCTTCACCTCTTGTTTGACATTACTCATTGAGCTTTGCGCTTGCAATGGAGAGTGACCATGCCAAACTTCTTTCCTCTGCAGAAGCCATAATCACTTCTATCTTCTCGTAGTTTTTGGACTTCAGAAAACGTAACTTTTTCGAAACTACTGAAAACTGAAGCTAAACTCAATTCTGACCTCTGGTGTAGAATCTGATTTCTCTATCACTCATCTGACAATTGAGCTCCATTTTTCACAGGATGGTAGGAAAACAAGTTCTAATACCACTGAAATATACTCTCTCAATTGTTTTTGATTTTCAATAACAAATACAATGTAACCAAGCACCCGTTAAGGTTAGCTTAACCCAAAATGTTGCATCAAAGAACTCTAACCAAGAATGCGCCCTAAAACCACTTAAGGAGGAGGGTCGGACATATGGTCAGAGGATCCCTAGGATCTGCTGAATCAAAGTTCAAAGATTACAACTGAAAGAGAGAGTCTAAACTCAACACCAAGAATGTGCACTCGAGATCCTTTAATAGGCGAGGTGCTAACATATGGTGGAGTGCTAATTGCTGAATTGAAAGAAGATAGGCGGATAACCAGCCATGAAAGAATTTTCCACACTACCACGAAACAGTGGGGGGAAAAGATTACAATTTAAACACTTCATCTGCTGCGGCAGACATCCACTCAAGAGTGAGATTTCTCCACTTTTCAGTGGATAAGATGAGAGATACAAGTTTATTCTCCACACTGACGATAAACCATCCAAGGGTACTTAATGTTTGCTTTGGACATTACAAGTAAATGCAGCAATAACATATGGTTGGATTAGTACTACTAATTCACAACCTTACAACCAAATAATCTGCAATTTACAAGTATTACAATGATAGACAAAGTCACAATGTGACGAATGATTATCTCAAACTAGAAAGCTCTTAAACACTGAAAAAGAAGTTAAAATCTGATCTCTTTGAAGTCTGAAGAGAAGACTAACTGAAGTGCTGATAACTGAGGTACTGCCAAGAATACAATTTACTATAAATAGTAAATATCGAGAAATGCCACAAAACCCTCCAAACAAGGAAACCCTGGTTTGCACATCTGAGTAGCCTATGGATTTCCGGAAATAGGCTAAATCCAAATGAAGAGTATAGGGCGAAAATGGGGACATTACAATTCTTTTGTCAGTTTCATTCTCAACTCTTGCTCTGAAAATCTTGAATTTTTCCAACGCCTCTGATTTTTCTCTCAAAAATGCAACCTGAGTAAATCTGGAATGATCATCTATTAAAAGCATGAAATACTTCTCACCTTGTAAGCTTCTTGTTCTGGTTGGACCACAAAGGTCAGTGTGTACAAAGTCCAACAGTCTGGTAGATGAATCTTCTTTTCCCTGAAATGTTTCTCTGGTCTGCTTTCCTTCTTGACATCCTTTGTAGACAATACTGTCTGGTTTGGTTAGTCTTGGCAAATCTCTAACTACTCTTGATGAGCTTATCCTTACCAAATTGTCAAAGTTAATGTGACACATCCTCCGGTGCCAAAGCCAATTGTCATTGGACTGAGATACCAAGCTTCTTTTTGTAGCTCCTTCCAGCTGATACCTATTTCCACTTGTTCTTTTTCCAGCTGCAATAACATTTCCGGATTTCTTCCGGATCTCATAACCATCATCCTGAAATACCACATTGTAACCATTTTCGCACGTTTGTCCAACACTCAGAAGATTATGATATAATCCCTTCACATAGTAAACATTGTCAATGTTATGTTTTCCATCGAAAGTAATAGAACCAATTCGAACAATTTGTGTTGTTTTATCATCTCCACATCTAACAGGACCTGCATCATATTTCTCAAGCTTCACAAACTTACTTTTGGCACCGGTCATATGATTCGAGCATCCACTATCAATTAGCCATTCATCTCTATTTCTCTTAACAAATAATGCAGTCTCAGTGTTATCATCAAATTTCAGACAAATATTAGAGATATCAAATCTAGGTTCTGTGATTTGATTCATCATTTGAAATGCTAGCATTCTCATTGACATAATAGGCCTTCTTATTGATCTTTTTGAACTTTTGCCTTGTTCTTTTCTTCGGACACTTAGTTGATAAGTGACCAATCTTTCCACATCTAAAACAATTAAGAGGTAACATACCTTTGAACTTGCCAGTACCTTTCTTCAGTTTCCTTGTGAAATTTGCTTCCAACTCTTCAGAACTATCACTATCCGGATCATCTTCTATTTATGAGGCTTTGAATGCAGTTTCAATTTTCTCCTTTTCTTTTCCAAATTTTCTCATCTCAAATGTGGTCAAGGTGCCATTTAGTTGCTCTCTGTTGAATTTCTTTGGATCATAAACTTCCTCTATGGCTGAGATCTTGTCACTGCAGCTCTTTGGTAGGGTCATTAAGATCTTATCCATTACATCTTCATCTGTTAGAGTACCTCCTTGATTTTTGACTTCATTTACTGCATTGCCAACCCTTTGAATTTAGCTTGCTATATCCTCAAGTTCTCATAGCTGCGCTTAGCTGTCAACTTCTTTGATAATTTGACTCTATCATTTCCTTCATAGATTTCTTTCAACTTTTCCCAAACTTCATAAGCAGTGCCCAATGAAATAACTTTTGTTAGCTTAGTCTTAGATAATCCACTAAAGATTGCATACCTTGCATTTTCATTTTCCTCATAGGCCAAAATCTCATCTGCAGTAGAAACACCTTTTGTCGGTTCAACATATTTTGTCTCAATAGCTTTTCAAGTTTTGTAGCCAAGAGAGATCAGGTAACCTCTCATCTGCACTTTCCAGAAACTGTAGTCAGATCCATCAAACACAGGAATTGTCAATTTGTGCGCCATCGGATCTACCCCAAGCGGTTAAGCTCTTCTTCGAAGAACCAAAGCTCTAATACCAATTGTTGAACAGTCCGGATAATTGAGAGGGGGGGTGAATCAGTTATTATCAAACAATTTTCTTTACTTTAATTAATCCAGAGCAAACTTAAATCAATCAGATATTAATGGACATGAAAGCACACAACAACACTATGCAAATGGAACACTAGAATTTACGTGGAAACCCAAGAAGGGAAAAACCACGGAGAATGCTAATTCTTAATTATAAAACACTGGTTAAGGTGAACCGGGTAAGGTGAGTTTGACAAGGGCTCATTGCCAAGTTGCTCACTACAGGGTGGCTCATTGTCGGTTGGGCTCACTGCTCGACTATTATAGCCAAAGATACAAAAAGGCTCACTACCTATAGAAAAAGGCTCACTGCCTACAAAAAACAGCTCACGGCCTGAAGAATGATGAAAGAGAATCCACCATTGAAAGGAACTGTCACCAACAATGACACCAGATAGAGTCTCACTGTCTACTGCCTCCAGTCATACACTTTCGCATGCTTCAGAATGTCTGGATATTCAGATTCGGATTCATCACGCTTGCCTTCATCGGACAAAAACATCTTATACTTATACCGTTCCATGCTTCCATAATCTCCCAAGTCGGCCAAACACAATTTCATAATTTCTAAGTCGGCCAAGCAGAAATTGAAATAGGTCACCACAAAAACATTCCCACGGTGGAAAGGAATGAAACGTGGAGCACACAGAACCTTCTCACTCACATCAACACACTACATGATATCTGGAACCACAAAATAAGATATACACGTTACAATGCAAACCATGTGCCGGAGCACGTTAACCAACTACCAGATTGGTCCGAACCCAAAATAATGTATCTGATTATGTTAGAAGAGGAATGGGACCAAGACAGATACAACCCAAGATAGATCATTACAACACGACATCCCGAACTAGGCCAATCCGGATCACCAAAGCACCAAAATAGAACATCGGTCACATAACCAAGATATGTTGACATCAATGACAACCATTAATGACAACAAGCAATTAGTATCATTCCAACAAAGTGAACCTAGTTGGACAATCTTGGGAGGGAGTACTATGCATCTCTTATAATTCTACTTGGACACAAGCTCAATGATCCCCCCAAACGTTGTAATATCCCCATTTTTAGCCATATGCTCTTCTGTGCTTGCCAGCTTATTCCGGAGGCCCGTAGGCGTGTCAAGGTGAAATTACGGTTTCCATTGTTTGAAGGTTTTTGGCATTTCTCAAAATTTACTATTTTTAGTAAGTTCTAATTTTAGCAGTGATCCAGTTGACAACATCACAATGAGCTTTCCATTTCAGGCAAAGCATTTGAGTATGTTTGAATTTGACCTTTGAGGTGAGATATTGGAGAAATAAGTTATTACAAGTCATTAATGTTATATTTTTTAATTGACCCCTTGGCCTAGTGTTATGACTTGAAGTTGTTTTAAAAGGTGGTCATAAAGGGTGGACGCCTCATGGAGGGAATAATTGATATTTTATATTGTTTTAATATGCCTTGGGATTTGGACGCCATATTAAGGGAGAATTAAATATTTTGAAAAGTAAAATATTTCAAAAAGAGAATGGGCGTCCATTCTTGAAGGGAAAAGGTGGAAGGTGAAAGGTCATTTGAGAATTCTATTTAAGAGAGTGTTTGCTCCAGCTTTTGGGATCCATTGTTTTATGCTAATGTTATGCTGTCGAAATGACTTTATGAATTTGGCTTCGAGGAATGCTTACCTCCTAGCAATTGTCCAATTTCGTGTTTGAAAGATAACACCTAGTTGGTTTTATGGCTGCTTCTCGTCCAGACTAGCAGATTGAGCTTCATGGTTGATGAATTCTGAAGATTTCTTGAGTTTCTAAGTTGCTGGTTCAGACATGGCTGCTAGGCGAATTTGTATACAGCTCCATGAATAAAATTTATTTGCTTATGGGTGTTTGTTCTTTCTATCTATATGTTGGAGGTGCTTAAAATTGTACAAGGACAGATTTTATTGTGAAGGGAATGATTTTTTAAGAGAGGTCGACCCTCTCATAGGGCCGTACCATTCATTGAAGGCTTTGGAAATTCGTGTTGTGTGTTTGATGATGATTGGAGCTTGGAAAATGATGGTTTCATGGTCACCTAGCCTTTGAAGTGAAGAATTGTCAGTTTGATAGGAGTTTACGAAGTGTGGTAAGAGATTTGTCCATTTTGGTGTTTCATAGGTTGCTGGTTCGGAATTTCAGTTTGCAGATTTTTATATCAGACTTACTTCAGTTTTTGATTTTGATTTATTTCTTCAATGATTGAGAGAATTATCCAGTGGGAGATCATCTACTTCATTGTGCTTTGGAAATATTGTAATAACACTTGTAATTTGCAGTTGTTTATCATTGTAAGATTGTTAATAGTAGTACTATTCTAGTCATTTAATTTGCTGCATATTCTTGTGTTTAATTTTACATCATTATAACCCTGGATGGTTTACCGCCATTGTGGAGAAAGAACAATTTAAATCTCTCATTTATCACCCACTGAAAAGTGGCAAATTCCCACTGTTGAGTGGATGCCTGCTGAAAGCGGATAAATTGTTTGCTTTGTAATCATCTTCCCCTGCTGAATAAGTGGAAGTGTGGAAATGTCTCATGGCTGGATCACCGCCTATTTGTATTAAGTTATAATTCAATTTCCAATTATAGTTAGTTTCCTTTGCCATATGCTATCACCTCGCCTTTGAAGGATCTTGGTGAACATTCTTGGCATTGAGTGCATTTAATTTGATTATCATTTGGAAGCTAACGCTAATCAATTGGCGTAGTGCTGGTTTGTGTTGTGGAAATTCAAAGAAAAAATTGGTTGGCACATCTCAAATGTACATGGTAAATTGAGAATGCGTTTGGCTAAGCCACCTATATTGTTCTAGGCCAAGAACAATAAACTTGTGGCCATCACAAGAAAAGGGAGGTGCCTCCTAATGATTCTGCCAGGATGGAGACAAGGTTGTATATCTATTGGATTTTTTTTAAGCAATTGTAGCATCTTGTGGATGCTTAACACCCAAAATAATTGGAGTAGGAGGAGGAAAGGAGGGCGTGATCAATTTAGTAGTATTGGGTTCCTTTGCAATGTTTGGTTCTTGAGAGTAATTGCTTCTTGTACTCAAAGAGCTAAACATATCTTGTCAGTGAACAAAAGAAAGTAGTAATCCCATAGATTATTTGAATACACCACAATTTCTTCCTCAAATCTCATAATAGATAGGATGTTTAAAACTACAGTGCTCAGTTACTATCTCCTAGAGAGAACAAAGGCAACACATCCTAACAACCTTAGGGTTATGGTGGTCTATTCAAATTTGTATCTGGTGAGAGTATACTCTCCAACTGACCAATGGAGGTCTTGAGGCCTTGACTCCAACTAAATACAAACAATTGCATTGGCCTTATTCATAGTAGATAGGGCACCTGAAAAGAAAATGTTCATCAATTTCTACTTGGAAATAAAATGTTCATCAATATCCTGTAGCATGCAGAATATGGTGGTTAATCTCAAGTTCAACTCATAGTTGGTGAGAGCAGACCCTCAGCTGGTCAAGGATAATCCGGAAGCCACATGACCAATTATATCAGAGATGGAATGACTGAAGCCAAGGTTTATATTAACCAAAGTGATCATGGTATTGCAAGACTATTTATTGTACCTTAATACTTAAGTCAACCAGAGGCATTGGCTTAAATCTTCACATCACTGAATATCATCCAGCAGAAAGATCAGAAATATTGGATGCTAATTTTCATATGGTGTTGCTTCTAGAAGTTTCTAACATTGTGGCATAGTGTAAATAGGCATCTACAATCCTTGAGAAATGCACAGCATAGAAAGTAGACTTGGTTCTGAGTGATTATGAGGGAGATTTCCAATTGACTTGTTTGCATTTTCACTATACATCCTCTCTGATAACCCTATTGATGATCTCCTTTGAGGGAAAAAAAACAAGGAGGTTATCTAAGGGGTATCTGAATTGAGGAAGATGATCAAGAAACATGCAAATATTGGAAGAGAAGACTAATCTCAAGATGCTGATGACATTCATATGCAATCCTCTTAGATAAACAAATGGCCAAATATTGGTACCTTACTTGGCTTGAGTTTGTCACCCAAGGATCTCAATTTATACATACAGAAAATAAGCTTGAAGATATTCACAAGACTTGGTGGTAACAAGCTTGGCTTGAACAATGTTTGAGGAGTCACCTGTTTGCAACAAATCAAATGTTGGATTATGACAGTCTGGATGCACTCAAACATGAGCCCACTTGATGGTTTCCAAACTATGGCTCTAAATGTCTGAACCATACAAAACTTTAAGCTTATTGACCACATTTAAGATGCTCCTCTAGAAACATATACCTTGATAATAGGCGACTGCAAGCAAACTTCAGACTAAATGACAGTCTTGAAAACTAGACTGCCATTTAGGTGTAAGCTGTTGCAATTTCTACAGTTTCATTCTTGTAGAAAAATTGAAACCTGGAAGAAACATCTCTGGAAGGTTTGAAGACGATGAGCTTAGTTTTAGTGTAACTTGCATTCATGAGAAAGGGAATTGAGCTGTCCTTGAAATCCATTGGCCAAGTGCACGAGAAGGACACCATCAGCAGAAAGGACATCATCAGCAGAGAGCAGAATATCAATGATAAGGTATGTCAATATCAAACAATTGTTTTATTGCAAACTTAAATGAGATGTTTTCTAATTTTAAAAACTTGGTGGCTGCTATTATCGTGAACTTCAACGAGATATTTACTAAATCTATAATCTAGGTGGCTGCTAAATACATGCAGTCACTTTTCAAAATTATATTCTCATCAGTTGATCTCCACTCCTATAAACTACTATTTCTTTGTTTTGCACTCACAGGTTGCACTTGCAGGTGAGTTACAATTTAAATTTGTCTATGATTCATTGCCTTTTCCCTCTATTTGACTATAACTTCTTTCAATTTTGTCAGTCTAAATAAAATCAAACAATTTTTGTCAAACTACTGTGATGTAAATTTTCTTTCATCAGTGTGATAATCTTCATATTTAGTTGCTCTGCAAGTTATATGTGATAATATTTGGAGATTGTAAATTTTACAAAACTATAGTATATTTTTGTATCATTTTTGTTCTTTTATTCTTTTGGTTGCCCCTGTGGGGGTACACAGAGGAGGTGCTCCATGACACATGGGAAAATGCCAGGTGATGTTCCTGACATAGCTGGTGCAGCAGGGATGTAAACAGGTGTATCCTGAGGTATCTTTCTGTCTTCTGTAGTGGGTATATGTGTGGTGCATACATTGGGAGACAGGCACCTTGGTTTTGATGCCAGTGTTACTCTGAAAACCTGAGACAATAATGGAAATTGCATACTTCCTATATAGGGGGTAAAAGAGTTAAGAACGGGCTTGTATTGACTTAAGTGTGAGTTAGAAAGATGAAAGAAACCCTGGCTTGAGCTACATACATTGTTCGTCAATGATGGATGTTAATAATTGTACAGGTTCAGTTCCTTTCAATAGGAATGCCATTTTAGTGGTAACTTCCACTCCAAGTTGTGCATATTTCTGCAACTTATATCATGTTTATATTGAAAGTTGAGTTATAATGCTATTTTCCTAAACATGGACTTTCTTTATCTGTTTGTGATATTGAATGCATACTAAAGATGTGTTTAGCTCTTTACATAAAACTAAAGTGTTTTTTTACACTTTAGTTGACACTTTTTGATGCTCTCTTAAGATTTCAAAATGCCTTATTGTATTTAATAATGCAAATTTGGAAATTGACCAGACTATGTATTTTCCAGGTGTTTGAGCAGTCTCTGCAATGTGGATTTTCAAATCCTAATGAGGTAAACATAAATTTGTTGATTTTCATTTTCATTTAAATTCATTATGGCAAGATTTGCTCAAGCTTTGGGTATCTTAGTTTCTTATTTTGCTTGCTATCAAGTTTTCAGTGATAGTTCGTATAATCCATTTTATGATGTTCTAAAGGCATGGCACATAGAACCCTCGTGTTCTGAAGGCATGGTGCATAAAACTCTCATGAGACTGTGTAATTAAGTCGTAGAAGCTAAGTGAGGGGTATTTGTTACTTGTGTCAGTGAAATCTGCATAACAAGAAAAAGCTCTGGATTGCATAATGAGTTATGTGTATTTGAAGTGGAAATCTTTGGCATGGAATAATATTTTCGAGGGAGTCCTCATGTGGGTGGTCTACGTCTTAAAAGGATTGATATGGTAGTTATGTCCAAAATTTTGTTACAGACACAAAAGTACACTCTAAACATTATTGTCAAACATGCAGTATCTTGATTTGTTCCTCACTCGTGCTGATGGCTTAAGGCGAAAGATAATGGAAAAGGATGAAAACAGTAATACTTCTTGGTTAGCACTACTTCGGGAAACATTTCAGGTTAGAATTCCTCTCAGATGCTTTCCTTCGTATTTGATTTAAGTTTTTAACACCATATGTTAATCAGCATGGTATGTCTTATTTTTTTTTTTTCTAATCCTGGCTGGCATTCAACTAAAGCAAATCTCAATCTGCTGCAAAGAAATTTTACTTGCCCTTATTATTTCAGCTTTAGCTTGATTGCATAAAACATTTTTTACTATTGATATGTTAAATTACACTTCGTTGGGGTAACCTTTTCTTAGTTGCCAAAATCAAGGGTAATCTCTTCTGTTAAGTTCACCTAGCACATGCACTCAGCCTCATTAGCAAGATTTGCCAAACCAGGGTATTCAATGTGGTATTTTACTCAATTTCAACACTTTTATCATCTCTCCTAGTGTTTGAAGTTTTTAACTTGCTGTTCCACTTTGGAAACCCATTTGTTTTCACCACTTAAGGACATCCCATCCTAATGGTTGCAAAATATACTACAATTTCATTGTGTTCATTTTTTGTGGTTTATGGTAGTGTCCTCCATTCTGGATACAAATCTTTTGGTTCTAAGTTCTAACGTTGCAAGCAGTCATGTGGTGATCATTGGTCTTTTATTTGTATGTATTGTAAAATTTAAGTTTGACAGCAAAGTTATTTCAAGAATTCGAATGTTTCATACTGTAAAACAAAGGATGATGCTTTTTTATTTTTATTTTCACAAGTTAAAAAAACTTTTCAATTTTCATGAATTTTCAATTTAGAAAGAAAGTTAGAGAGTCAAGGGACATGTTGAAAGGCATAAATCATAGTAGCATTAAGTCTGAGCTATGTTCCATGGTGTTTCTGGGGCAGGGGATGGTAATTAAAAAATAGACAAATTAAAAATTAAAAAATATAGGAAATTTCATTTACTCATATGATAAGGCATTCACCATGTTCATTATATAACCATATTAGATAACATTAGAGCTGAATTGAGAGTTGAAATACTAATTAACACAAGAATTTTTAAACTATTTTTATGCACAAAAGCTGAAAACATTGAGTTTCTGTACACATGATATACATATATGTCTACACACACAAACACATCCAAAGAACTCAAATGAAAAGATTTATATTATATAATAAATCTTATGCACTGAAATTATGCACACTGAAACTTTCTGCAATGGAAAATTTCAATATCATGCAGAAAATTTCAGTAACATTTCTATGAGAATTTGACATTTATATAGAACCCAGTTGAGAAATGGAAAAATGGAGAAGTGGGGAAATTCAATGACATTTCCTGCAACACAGAATTTTAATAATACCTTGTAAGTGACTGCATTGTCCATATTATGCAGGTATCATTAAGCGGGAAATCCCTTACAGGATGATAAATAAAATGATTAAGGAGCTGGCAGTAGAGCAGTTATGAAACATTTGTACTCCATGTAAAGCTAGATAGAGTTCATCTGCTGAATATGCTATGTATTTGGCATTTTACCAAATGATTTGCATTCCTGACTATGCTTTTCCCTTTTTTCTTTTCCGATGTTGCAGACGTCCAGATATTTCCAATAATTACTGAGTCCAGCCTTGGGGCTCAGGAGTGGCCCCCAAATGTTATGGGGATGGGGGCACATCCTCGTGGAAAAGGGCCAGGAATGTGTCCTTGTGTATCCCTGAACTTTAGTAGTCATGGTCCGCTGCATTTGTCATGCTGTTTTCCATGATTTTTGTGAGTTTTTAAAAAAGTGGTTTTGATTTTCTTGTATTTATATTTGTCTTATTTGTACACTTAGAGACAGAAAATTACAGGGCGAAAGTAGACTTGAACAAGTTTAGACTGTTTTAATTTTTTCATAAGTTTTACTTCTAATAGATTCTTTTAGAAGTTAAATTTTGAACCACGTTATGGTGTTTTACATGCATTCAAAGTAATCTATGCTAGTTAGGTTTTCTGAATTTCTGAAATTTGGTTTTTTTATTGATTTATTTCAAAGCTAGGTTCTATATTTTTTTTTTTTTTTAATGCTAGGGTTTGTGGCAATTAAGTCCATGTTATTTTTTTTTTCAATGCTAGGGTTTGCAATATGTATCCAATGGCATGAATAAGTGGAAATCAAAGCATTGGAAACAAGGATGCTATTTGGAAGCAATATGTACTAGGGCTGACCCTGGGATTGGTCATTTGCAATTATTGTGAATTGAAAATTAGTGGATGAATCAATCACCTCAAATGGAATGATGGTCATGACATCAAGTTGTGTTTGAACATTAAGTAGAAGTTTGCATGGGAGATGAATGCCACTCTTTCTTTGACCAAGCAAAAAAGAATTGGAGATGATGAGGACAACCACAACCTTTGCAACAATGAATCCCGACATAGCATAGGAATTGAAGGTTGATATGGAGACAAAGATTTTTGTTTCCTCTCGTGGCCTGTGGATTCATGACACACCGGCTTCATCAAGCTCTAGACTTGAATGTAGATTTCTAAGTTGCCATGTTTTGCGGAGTTGGGATTATTTTTTTTTCGGCTAGTTCGAGTCAAGTTCAAGTATGCAGACTATGATAATTACCATTAGAAAACTTAAGCACCAAAGCACTTATTTACAAGTGTTTACAAAGTTTTATATGAAAAGGTTTACAGGAATTTTTCTTTGAAGTCAAAGGATGTGTAGTCTAATTTAATATATAAGTCTATACCTTTGAGTCTTTTGTCAAGACTAGAATTAAAATTATTAACCTTGCAAACTTGGAAATGCATACCTGACCAGTCTTTTGCCATTATTTCCCCAATCTGAAATTGAATACATAAGGATTCATACAAATGTCCAATCTGTCCACTTCAATGCTATCAGGATCTATTTGTCACCTTGTCTTCTTGCAAATATAAGACTTGTGTCTTATATTGGTATTTGGGATCGAAGACAAGTAAATTTTCAACACGCCTCTCAATTGTCTTGTGTCAAGGTTAAATGATAGTCTTGTTTGTTATGAATATTATCCAACTATTTCTATATGTGCTTGTGATAAGGGATTCCGTGAAGTCAAATATGAATCTTTAGAATGTTGGGGAGTGTTTTCATTAGCGTATGGTTTGAATATGTTTGGTACACTTAAATGCGCCAAAGCAAATATTCAAGTCTTATACTCCATAACAAATACACATCACCTAAAGATTTTAGAAAATCTTCCTTATGCAAAAAGATTAAATGGAACCATCCTGTTAGAAAATGGTTTGATAAATTCTATTGATATTCCAAATGATTGAAATTAGACTAGATGCAACATGTCACCCCTAGGCTAAGAGAATCAAAGAAACCAGTCTAAGAACAAATGGTAGTCAATTCACATGCTTACTAGATCATTATCTTCCTCTTCTACATTTCAACCCTTAATTAGAGGATCTTTTAGGAGACCTAGTTTGGTCTCTAGTACCGTAAAAAAGGAAAATGTATTTGTTGAAATAGAAGATGAGCATGCTCATCAAAGGCGCGATCCAGAAGAAAAAAGAGAAGATTCGCCTACTATGATGTTTGCATTGCCTAGAGAAACTTCTTTGGAGTTTTACAAAGAAAACATCTCTTTTTATGGTGCAAGAAATGCTAAAGAAAAACAAAGGTTTCGAATGGCAGACTTCCCATATGGCTAATGTTAACAAAATCAAAGAAGAGATAAATAATTTGCCTATTTTGCATGTGCCTTATATTGAAAAACTTATGCTTTATATAGATGCCTCAAACAATGCTTGGGGGGAGTTCTTTGTTTCCTCAAGGAAGGACTGTAATATGTTTTAGAATATGCAAGTAGAGTATTTGCCGAAAATGTTAAAAACTGGTTTCCTCAGATAAGGAAATTTATGTTGTAAGTAAATGTCTGCATCTGAAACATTTTACAATCTGCATTGATTGCACTAGATTCCTAACCTTTTAAGAGGACCACAAAAAGAAGGATGATCGTGGTAAATATGTTAGATGACAAGTTTATGTTAATAGATTTAACTATACAACATAACACATTGCAGGGAAGCATAATTCTATTGCAGATCGGTTGAGTCTGGCTCCAACAACATAACAGATGAGAAATTCTTATTCATTGTTTGAATCATAAAAAAATTGTGATTACTTGCAGGACTCTTGAATCATTGTGAGTCAAACATGATGTGTAATGTCCCCTTTTGGGATATTCCTAAATTTAGGCCTGCAAAACAATAATAATCACTAAAAACTGATATTAGTAATAACAAGTAAACTTTATGGTTATATTCTGATTAACACATCAAATATTATACTATTGAGAGCAGTACATCACAGCTAAAACATTATAACAGTTAGATCTATAGTTCATAGCATCATTAACATTTGGATTCAAAATATCTTAATATCATTCGTGGTTATTCCAAAGCATATTCCTATAGCCAATCATATTGGGAATTCACTTGAAGTACTTGCAAACTGCAATCTCAAGGATGGTTGTCCTTGTATTGTGAGAGCATGGGCAGATCCTTGTCCATCCATCTCGGGGTGGTGTACTTGAGAAGACCCTCAAGCCCAAGAGCACTCATACGCCTCCTAGCCCATGAGCGCTTTATCTCGAGGGTGGCGTACTAGAGAAGTCCCTCAAGCCCAACATCACTCATTTGCCTCCTGGCCCATGAATATGGAAGGATCTCAAGTCCACTCCATCCCTCTGTCCACCTTGGAGGTGCTCCATCCTCCTTGATCGAACCCAAGAGCACTCATTCGCATCCCAATCCATGAGCGCTCCATCTTGAGGTGGCGTTCTTGATAAGATGCATGAAGACTTCCTTCCTTAACAAGCCTAAGAGCACTTATATGCCTCCCGGTCCACGAGCGCTCCATCTCGGGAGTGGCGTACTTGATTAAGGAAAGGTCGGTACTTCATCTCTTGTGAACTTGGAAGGTTGATCGGCCTCCCTATTTGCAAAACACTTTTATAAATTCAAAATAGATTGCTAAAGGAATCTACTTTATTAATCAGCATTAAAATATCATTTTGCAATTATAATATATATATAGATAGTTATTACTAATTTATATTCTCAAACTTATTTCCCAATAATATTCTTTCTAAAACAATATTTGTTCCCAATAGATCTCGTATATTCCAATTTCTTAGTTTTCCTTTTTCCAATCCACTTCTTTGATAGATGAGTGATGATTGCTTATTGAATGCCAATGAACTGATTTACCCTTTATATCCATTTCTTGAAGGAGTCACCACTCTTCACAATAAATGAGTCACCTCCCTTCATAATAAATGGGTCACCACCCTTCATGGCTGCCTTTTGAGAATAATACTTTATTTCCAAATTGATTGATAGATTTCTTCCCCATTGATGATTTCTTCTCAAATGAAATGCTCTCCCTTTTATATCTCAAGTTTGAGGGAGTCACAACTCTTCACCTCAATAGTTACAACTCTTCATCGCTGCACTTGGAGAATAATAATTTAATTTTAAATAAGTCAATTTGTTAGTGCTGCTGTCTATTACTTGTAATCCGTCCTAATAATTCCTCACCGTTCCCTTTCCTTCTAGATCTACCTTCCTTATATATCTTATCTTTCTTAAGGGACACAACCTTTCATATGCTGGTTGACCATGCTTAACAACTTAATCTATATTTAATGCCAGTTTGGTGTAATATTAATTATCTTTATTAATTTCTGGTTGACCATGCTTAACAACTTAATCTATAGGCTGCAAACATTTAGGAATTAAACGGGACATTATATGATTCTAAGTAACTCGCTAAAAATCTTAACCACAAGCATTGGCCAAATCTCTTTGCAATTCCAGTACAAAAAATTGCTCAACTCACAACTTAGGGTTTGGCTTGACAAAATAAAAGTGATAAAATGTGGGTGCGATTTAATTTGGCATTTAAACATCATGTTTTTTAGACATTGCGAGGGTTTCACTGTTTTAGACGCCATGACGGGTATGTATGTGAATGAAATATGCTTGAATTCTGATTTGTATTTGAGCCTCTGAATGCTTACAAAGAAATACATTCCAAACTTAATTCAGATGGGTTTCTCCTCTTTTTAATAAACTAAATTTTTTATCACTGATACTTGTTATCAATGACTAGCCATTGAACAAACCTTTATCTAGTTTGTAATATGTATTACCAATTAGTGGTCAGCATTGTTAGATTAAATGAAATACCTTACTACTACAATAGTGAGGCATAGTTTGCATGTAGGTAGTTAGTAATTGTTCTATGAAATATACCGGCCAATTTTTTTCAATTTCACCACAATTGAATTCATGCGTTAATGTTATGAAAACTCAATCAACTGAATGTAACCCTCTCCTTTGATCAACCTAGATCCCAATGCAGGCAAGGTTGAGAGCATACACGAAAGGAGATCGTTAGCATAACTGAAGCTTGTCGAAAGTAATAGAAAGGAAGTAAAATCACTCAACCACTTATTCAGCAGGAGGACTGAAATGAAAGTACAATGCTGAAAGTAAAATGCAACTCGACCACTTATTCAACGGGAGCATGTTGACGGCTTAGCCGATCAGCAAGATGAGATAATGCAATTACATAAAGTAACAGGCGGCAAGCCGACCTCTTCCACTTGTTTAGCGGGAATGCAGTAATTAAACTTATGCTATAGACTGAAAGGATACCAGTCTCTTACACAATCGTGGGAAATGGCGTAGAACCAAGAATGCTGGCAGTACTACTGCTCAACTTACAATGTGATAGATTTCCCTACCATCACAAACAAGTATAATGCTGTAATAAAATAGGAAGACTCTCCTATCCTTGTCTTGATCTCTCAACTCAAATCCGGTTCACAAACCCCATTTTTAACAATTTGATTATGATAGACCTGCACTGAAATTGCATGATCAACCACACAGAAATTCACCAATTTATTGATAACTCACTCAAATCTCACTCAAATCCCATGAAACCAAATGCAAACATAGCTAATGCTAAAGGCACCCAAGAAGAAACCAAGAAACCACCCCGAAGACATCATATTTATTTTGCACGGAATTCAATGCATTTCCATAAATGTACGACCCTCAAGGAGGGGCGATTTTGCCATATAAAATTAAAGACTCAACAATAAAATCTATAACTTTGAGCAAAGGGTCACTCCAACCTGCCAATGACATTTATCAATTACCCATAACCAAATAAAAATCTCTCACAAGCATCTAAGCCAAAACTTAGTTCAGCCACAGTCAAACCAGCAACTGTGAAATGGATTGAAAATACAATAACTCAAATGCAGATTACAAAATAACTGTAAAGTAACCTATTCTCAACTAGTTGTTATCTTTCAAGCAAGAAGTAAAGCCAGCTAGGAGGTGTGCATCCCTCGAAGCAACTCTGGCACCATTCCGGCAGCATAACAATACTCAAGTCATAAGATGAGAAACATGAAGAAGAGCAATCCCTTATATAACTTTTGAAGAGCATCCTAGAAGCTTCTAGAAAGTGCACCAAACCTAGGAGTCAACCAATTTTCGAAATTCCATGTTGACTTACCTTTCCTCAAAGTTGGCGTCCTTTTTCACTTAGTGAAAAATCTCATTAAGTTTAAATTACCTTCTCTTCTCAAGTTGGCGTCCCTTTTTCCTCAGTAAATTATCAATAATTCACTTAACTTCTTGATGAGGTGCCCACCCATAAAATCTCCCCTTTTAAAAACAACTTAAGTGATGAAGCTAGACCAAGGGGTTTATAATTAAAATAAAACATTATTTTAATTAAAACAACTTATCTCTCCAGAAACTGCATCCAGGCGCTGATTTTGATTCTGCCAACTGAACCATCTGATGAGGAAAGCCAAATGCATTGAAGCAAACAGGACCACTGCCAGAAATAAAATTTACTAAAAATAGTAAATCCAAGAAGTCACTCGGATCATCATGCAAGTTATACCAATGCGAAGCTTTCTGAAAACCCACAAAGGAGCTGCCAACCAAACACCAAGATTCCAGAAGCAAGTTCCAAAAAAAGCTGAAACATCCTCCTAGAAGATAGGGAACCCTAATTTCTGCTTCTGAGTAGTCTACTGGTCATCAGGATAGACTAACGGCCAACTGTCAAATCACTGCTGAGAAGGGGACATTACAGTCCGCCCTTCCCAAAATTGCTTGTCCACAAGCAACTGTAAACCAGGATGCTGCAAGATCTCCTCATTCTCCCAAGTGGCATCCTTAAACGACAAATTCTTCCATTTCACCAAATATTCTTTGATTGTCCTTCTCCTCAAAGAACGTTCCCTGGAATTGATAATTCTTTCAGGAACTAGCACCAACAGCCCTTCCTCATCCAGAGGGGGAAGATCGGATGAAACAACAATGTTATGTCTCAACGCCTTCTTGAAGCGAGACACATGTAAGACGTTGTGTACTTTATTGCTAGGCGGTAATTCCAACTCATAGGCCACTGTGCCAACCCTTCTCATGACTCTGAAAGGCCCATAGAAACGGGGTTTTAGCTTCTCAACTCCACTCTTCTTGAGAGTAGACTATCTATAAGGCTGAAGGCGAAGGTAAATCATGTCCCCCACCTTGAAGGAGTGGTCAATCCACCGCTGATTAGCGTACAACTTCTGCTGATTATTTGCCATCTGAATGTTATTCTTCAAAGATTTCAAAATATCCTGACTTTGCTACAGCATATCTTTGGCCTGAGGTGCCTTACTATCCCCGAACACCAAGTCTGCAAAGTTGGTAGCTTCATAACCATAGAGGGCTTTGAATGGTGACATCCTAATGGACATGTGATAGGATGAATTATAGCAGTACTCCCCCAAGTGAAGCCATCCGACCCAAGCCTTCTGCTGTTCTGAAACATAATTCAGAGATAACCCTCCAACCATTTGTCCACAATTTTTGTTTGACCATCGGTTTGGGGGTGATAACTGGTACTCGGAGTAAGTACTGTACCACTCATCCGGAAAATTTCTTGCCAAGAGGTACCTAGGAACTTGCTGTCCCTATCACTCACAATGTTTTTCGGCAACCCATGCAACCGAAATACCTCATGAAAGAACAACTTGGCTACTTGAGCTGCTGTAAATGAACTGGTGATGGCGAAGAAATGAGCAAACTTCGTTAGTCTGTCTACTACCATGAAGATGCAATCCTTCCCTTGTGTCTTAGGCAACCCCGTGATGAAGTCCATAGAGATGCTTTCCCATTTTTGATTGGGAATGGGTAGGGGTTGCAACAGTCCAGCGGGGTATGTGTTCTCATTCTTGTTCATTTGGCAAGTATGGCATTCCTTGATGTAGCTCAAAACATCATTCTTCAATCCCTTCCATGAAAACCTTTCACGGATCTGCCGGTAAGTTTTAAAGTAGCCTTGATGACCAGCAAGTGGAGTGTCATGGAAAGTCTGCAAAACCTTCTTTTTGAGCTTAGAATCGGGTACTAAGAAGATCCTCTCTTTGTAGTGTATCAACCCATCAACCACTTTGTACTTTTCATCTTGAGAAGTACCCTCAATAAGCAAACTGATTTTTGGCATAATCAGCAAGCAACAACTCTCTCCAATCAACAGTAAGCTCGTAGAATGAGCTCAAATGAGGCCTTTGAGAAAAGGCATCTGCCACAACATTATTCTTCCCCTTGACATACTCAATGTCGAAATCATAAGCCTGTAGCTTACTTACCCACTTTTGCTGTCTTTTGTTCAAATCCTTCTGATGCATAAAATGTTTGAGACTATTGTGATCAGTCTTGACAACAAACTTACTCCCCACCAAGTACTGTCTGAACTTGGCTAGTGCATGCATGATTGCAAGCATTTCTTTGTCATAGATCGAGTATGTCCTTTCAATGCCTCTTAATTTTCTGTTTTCGAACACAATAGGGTGCTTTTCTTGCATCAAAACAACACCAACTCCTCCTCCCGAAGCATCGCATTACAACTCAAATGGTTTGGAGAAATCTGGTATGGCCAAAACCGGACAAGAACTCATGATCCTTTTGAATTTATCAAAGACAACTTGTGCCTTTTCTGACCACAAAAATGCTCCCTTTTTGGTTAGATCAGTAAGAGGAGCAGCACTTTGTGAGTAACCCTTCACAAACCTTCTGTAAAAACCACATAGGCCCAAGAATCCTCTCAAATGGGTTAGGTTTTCTGGAGTTGGCCAATCCACGATAGCCCTGATATTTTCCGGATCAACTCTGACTCCCTCTGCACTGATGATGCAGCCAAGGTAGAGCAACTCCCCCATACCAAATTCACACTTTGATTCTTTCGCAAATAAACTTTCTGTCTCAAGGATATTAAGCACTTCCTCCAAGTGCTTGAGGTGTTCCTCCCACGTCTTGCTGTAAATGAGGATGTCATCAAAAAATATCAACACGAACTTCCTCAGCTGCCTCTGGAAGGTTCTGTTCATGCAAGATTGGAAAGTGGCAGGAGCATTAGTCAGCCCAAATGGCATAACTAAGAATTCAAAGTGACCATAGTTGCACCGGAATGCCGTCTTCTCAACATCTGACCCCCTCATCCGAATCTGATAGTATCCTGACCTTAAGTCAATATTTGAGAAAAACTTAGCACCATGCAGCTCATCAACGAGCTCATCGATTCGGGGAATGGGGTACCGATTCTTGATAGTGCTTTGGTTCAAGGCACAATAATCCACACATGCGGATGGCGCCATCCTTCTTCTTCACAAGTACAACTGCTGAAGCGAAGGGACTTTTACTTGGGTGAATGAAACCCATCTCCAAAAGTTCTTTTATGTTTTTCTCAATTTCATCTTTTTGTTTCTTAGGTTATCTGTATGGTGTTGTGATTACTGGTTTGGCTCCTTCCTTCTGCTCAATGACATGCTCAAACCCTCTATCTGGAGGTGGTCCTGGTGGTAAATCAGCAAACACTTTACTTCTTTTTGTGAGCACGGATTGAATATCTGGCGGATATTCCCTCTTTTGCTTCAATCGGGCTAGCTGGAAGAACCATACACTCCGCAGCCCACTCAACTGCATCATGTTGGATCAACCTTTACATCCTCTTGAAAGAGACAATCCGAGGATCCCCGTTTGACATACCTCTTAGCACTACTTTCTTTCCATCGGATTGAAATTTGAGTTCCATGGTCTGTAGGTTCAGGGAGATCTCTCCAAGAGATCACAGCCATTGAATGCCCAGAATGACATTTGTGTATCCAATGTTAACAACATAGAAGTCGTCTTTGACTTCATGGTTACCCAACTGTAAGGACATGTTGGTAACTTTGTGAGTGCAAGAGATGTGGAACCCATCAACAACCATCACTTTGAAGCCTTCAAATTCTTCTGTCTTGAGTTCCCTCTTTGCCACCAATCCCTCATCAATGAAGTTGTGTGTTGCTCCCGTGTCAATCAAAGCAACCACACGATGCTTCCCAATCAAGCCACGAACCTTGAAAGACTCGTTCTTTTGGAAACTAGAGAGTTGGGCAAAGGTGCCCTCACCCCCTTGCTCTTCTTCCACCTCTTGTGGTTCACGTTCTTCATCACTTTCAGCAAATTCAGAGTGCTGTTCTAAGTGATCAGATTCTGATCCGTAATTAGAGTAGGCCTCCATATGGTTAGAACGACCTCTTCCATAGCATTTGTGTCCCCTTGTCCAAGGTTCTTTGCATGTGTAACATTTCTCTTTCTTCCTAAGCTTTTCTCTAGCATCATCATCCAATCTAGGAGGAAATTTTTTATGCTGATTTGAAGGATGCCTTTTGTCTTGTCTATGAGGGAAAGGCTTGGGCGGAAACTTAGGCCTAGGTGCGGGCAACTCCATGTTTCTAGCCTTCTTGATAGATTCTTGAAGACTTGGTGGGTCAAAAGCTTTTACCCATCCCTTTAATGGTTCCATTAGATCTTCAGAAAACAACACCACTAATCTTCTTTCGGTGATGTTGGGCACCATCACGGAGAGCCTTTGGAAATCTCCAATGTATGATTCCAGAGAACCATGTTGTTTCAGCTGAGCAAGTTCCCTGAATTTCACCTCAGGATCCTTAGTGTCGAATCTGTCAATTAGCTTGTTGGTGAATTCGTCATATGTTCTGATTAGGTTGTGGCCGAGGGTGACCAAACCATGATACCACCACTCATAGGCAACACCTTCCAAGTGTAGGGTGGCAAATTTGATTGCGTCTTCTTCTGCCATAGGTCTCAAGGATAAGTAATTATCTAGTTTCTGTACCCATGCTCTAGCTATGCATGCATCACTTCCATTGAAATGAGCCAAGGACACCTTTCCAAGAGCTTGTTGGTAATCCGTTCTAGGACCCATAGGAGCTCTGTAGTTAGCTCTTCCACAATTCCTCCGGTTCCTTTGATTCATGAACTGGTCAAAAGACCACTGCTCCCTAAGATCAGGAGGGAAAGAGGCATACTCCAAGTAGGCCTGTCTGGCGTCATCTGCAAAGTTTGTTGCAGCTTCAACTTGGGTTTCTTCTCTTTGAGTAAATGTGGGAAAAAGGGGCCTAGAGGCTGATCCTCTAGACGTGGCTTCATGCTGTCCAATGGTTCTGTCTCTCCCACTGCCATTGTTCCCATTAACTCCACTATTTTCACTGTTAGAATTGTTTCGAGTATGGGGCGGATTGTTTGCAGCTTGTTGATCCTTTCTTGCAAGCAAGCGGCCCTGCATGTCAATCATCCTGTCAAACTTCTTCTCTATTCTGTCATTTCTCTCATCTGTGGGCTGTTTGTTGCTATCTGCCATCTCTGCAACTGCTTTACCTCTGTCAATTGTTTGCCCTGTTTCTTTGAGTGCCTTAGAAAAAGTATCTGCCTCTGGTGTACACGGAAATTGATATGACGGATTTCCCGCCTGACTTCTGGTGTAGTATCTGTGGGCTTTGTCACTCATCGGTAACTGAACTCAACTGAATCACAGGTTGGCAGAATCATGGCTCTGATACCACTGATATATACCGGCCAATTTTTTTCAATTTCACCACAACTCAATTCACGCGTTAATGTTATGAAAACTCAATCAATTGAATGTAACCCTCTCCTTTGATCAACCTAGATCCCAATGCGGGCAAGGTTGAGAGCATACACGAAAGGGGATCGTTAGCATAACTGAAGCTTGTCGAAAGTAACAAAAAGGAAGTACAATCACTCAACCACTTATTCAGCGGGAGGACTGAAATGAAAGTACAATGCTGAAAGTAAAATGCAACTCGACCACTTATTCAACGGGAGTATGTTGACGGCTCAGCCGATCAGCAAGATGAGATAATGCAATTACATAAAGTAATAGGCGGCAAGCCGGCCTCTTCCACTTGTTCAGCGGGAATGCAGTAATTAAACTTATGCTATAGACTGAAAGGATACCAATCTCCTCCACAATCATGGGAAATGCCGTAGAACCAAGAATGCTGGCAGTACTACTGCTCAACTTACAATATGATAGAATTCCCTGCCATCACAAACAAGTATAATGCTGTAATAAAATAGGAAGACTCCCCTATCCTGTCTTGATCTCCCAACTCAAATCCGGTTCACAAACCCCATTTGTAACAATCTGATTATGATAGACCTGCACTGAAATTGCATGATCAGCCACACAGAAATTCACCAATTTATTGATAACTCACTCAAATTTCACTCAAATCCCATGAAACCAAATGCAAACATAGCTAATGCTGAAGGCGCCCAAGAAGAAACCAAGAAACCACCCCAAAGACATCATATTTATTTTGCACGGAATTCAATGCATTTTCAGAAATGTATGGCCCTCAAGGAGGGGCGATTTTGCCATATAAAATTAAAGACTCAACAATAAAATCTATTCCTTGGAGGAAAGGGTTGCTCTAACCTGCCAATGACATTCATCAACTACCCATAACCAAATAAAAATCTCTCACAAACGTCTAAGCCAAAACTCAGTTCAGCCATAGTCAAACCAACAACTGTGAAATGGATTGAAAATACAATAACTCAAATGCAGATTACAAAATAACTGTAAAGTAACCTATTCTCAACTAGTTGCTATCTGTCAAGCAAGAAGTCAAGCCAGCTAGGAGGTGTGCATCCCTCGAAGCAACTCTGGCACCATTCCGGCAACATAACAATACTCAAGTCATAAGATGAGAAACATGAAGAAGAGCAATCCCTTATATAACTTTTGAAGAGCATCCTAGAAGCTTCTAGAAAGTGCACCAAACCTAGGAGTCAACCAATTTTCGAAATTCCATGTTGACTTACCTTTCCTCAAAGTTGGCGTCCTTTTTCACTTAGTGAAAAATCTCATTAAGTTTAAATTACCTTCTCTTCTCAAGTTGGCGTCCCTTTTTCCTCCTTAGTAAATTATCAATAATTCACTTAACTTCTTGATGAGGCGCCCACCCATAAAATCCCCCCTTTTAAAAACAACTTAAGTGATGAAGCTAGACCAAGGGGGTTATAATTAAAATAAAACATTATTTTAATTAAAACAACTTATTTCTCCAGAAACTGCATCCGGGCGCTGATTTTGATTCTGCCAACTGAACCATCTGCTGAGGAAAGCCAAATGCACTGAAGCAAACAGGACCACTGCAAGAAATAAAATTTACTAAAAATAGTAAATCCAGGAAGTCACTCGGATCATCATGCAAGTTATACCAACGCAAAGCTCTCTGAAAACCCAGAAAGGAGCTGCCAACCAAGCACTAAGATTCCAGAAGCAAGTTCCAAAAAAAGCTGAAACATTCTCCTAGAAGATAGGGAACCCTAATTTCTGCTTCTGAGTAGTCTACGGGTCACCAGGATAGACTAACGACCAACTGTCAAATCATTGCTGAGAAGGGAATATTACATTCTAGCAGTGTTTGGTTATATATTCTTGAAATTTCTTTTATCATTAAGTCATGAGTTTGAAGCTAATTAGCTTAAATGTATTTCAATGTTCTACATAAAATTGAATACATATTAAAATCAAATTGTCATACAAACGCAAAGAATTTTAACTCCATCTTTTAAACGATGTGCGTTTACTGTTTCCATTTGCACTAGTAGACTGTAAAATACAAAATTTTACAGAAGTCATAAATGAATCTTGCTCCTCAAAAATCATTGGGAATTTGAAAATTCTCAAAAGTAAAAATACTAGGTATGATGTGGTTTCAGATAAACTTGTGTAATCTGGAAATGCAAACACTATTTAAAATTAAGAGTAATTTATGCTACTGTCAACCTAGTGTAGAAGAATAATTTAGAATTAAGGGTAATTTAAAATTTTAAAAATCATTGTCATGGGCTATCGGGTATCCGACATTGATTAAATTTTTAAATTTAAACAATCATAGCTTGTTAATGATGACTCTATTTTGAGCTCTACCCATAGTATTGATTCTTTTCTGTTATTTCCCTTTTTGCTAGACTCAATTCCATTTTTTGAAAAGAATATGGCATGCATGACTACAACTAAGAAAGTTGGCAAGCCTAATGATGTTTGCTAGAAACATGGGACAAAAGATCCAAAAAAGGTAATGGTTATTTGCAACCTTTGTTCTAAAGATACGAGAGGACCTATAAATTGGCTAAAATATCACCTTGCATAGGTCCCTTGTTGATATGTTATGCCATGTACTAAAGCAATTTTAAAGGTTTCGAATGACGTGAGAGCTCTCCTTTCAGCATTTGAGTAAAAATAAAGTAGAAAAAGGAGCTCAACATAGGTAATGGAAGCCTCAACCACATTTCATATTTCTACAGGATCAAATGCTAGGGAAGATATGGGGGTGTTAGTGTTTTAATGATCAGATAGTACAACTGAGAGCACTCAGAAAATTGCAACACATAAGACAATAAACACAGCAAGATACCTTGGAAAAACCCTCCTCTTGAGGGAGAAAAGCCCAGCAAATATTTTTCTTATATAATGAAGGAACAAGAGCAGAAATCTGCTTACAACTCAGGCCTAGCACAAGGCTGAATTTGATACAATGAATACTAACACCTCTCCTAGATGCGAATATGTTTCTCCTTGAAATCGGCCTGCTGCTGCAAGATGAAAAGCTGCTGCTCAAGTGTGAACTTCTGCTTGTATGTGAATTATGCTTAATGAACTTGATGTGCAAATGATAAAACATGACCTTGTATTTATACAAAATGAGGTGTCTCCTCAAGTAGGTCGGCCACCTTACATAAATAAAGAATTTACAAAATAGCAAGATAGGTCGGCCCAAAGATAATAATAAATGAACATTAATTAAATGCATAAAGTCGGCCTCCTCTTCAAGCAGCATTTAAAATTGAATAGCCATAAGGCTACATTCAATTTTTGTTGTCTTCTTGGAAATCGTGCGCCTGGAAGTAGATTCTTGCGGTTGCATTATCATCAACACTCCCTCTCAGCTAGGGAGGAATACTTCCTGTTGTACAAGACATATCACCTCATCGTGAAAGCATATAAGATATCACCTCATCGTGATATCAACCATCATGGCTACCTCCATAGATAGTATGTACAAGTGCTCATCACTCATTGTGATGTCACCTCACCGTGACTTTCCCAGAGGGTGAAACACAAGTACAAGAAAATCATCACGGACTCCCTCAGGTGATGCTGTCATGGAGTCACACACATGACATCCACCATGGCTCTCCCAGAGGGTGGAAACAAGGGATTTCACCTTGAACTTCTCCTGAGAGAAGAACTCATTAACAAGGGATTTAACCTTGAACTTCTCTCACAGAGAAGAACTCATTAAAGAGGATCACTGATACTGAGACTCCTTCTCAGTCAAGGCTGTATTCTCCACCATACCAATCTTTTCTCGAAAGTAAACAAACTTTATCCTGGAGAGGGGCTTGGTGAGAATGTCTGCCGTCTGCTCATCAGTGCTGATATACCTCAACTATATAGCTTTCCTCAATACCATATCTCTGATGTAGTGGTATGCTTACAACTGTCATGAAACACTGGAACGACAAAAAAACTTCTCAAAGCTTTGATTATCACAATGGATGACAGTTGGCTCCAATGATTGTCCAAACAATCTTGCAAGGAGCTTCCAAATCCACACTGCTTCTCGAGCTGTCACACAAGTTGTAATGTACTCGGCCTCTGCTGTACTCAGTGTCACAGAAGACTGCTTCTTGCTACACCAAGATATCATCGCAGACCTCAACTGAAACAACATCGATCAGCAACACAACCATATTCTTTATGTTCAGTAGGCTCCCTCTGAATCTTCAAGCACTTGCATCAACCTCCTGACCTCATTGTCCAAGATTTTTCTGCAATGCTTGCCTTAGAGAAATGGTTACCAGCGCACACCTCTGTAGGGATTCAGAGCTATCCTCTTTGACGTCATCCTAGATCACTCTAATTGGAATAGGTTTGTGGAGCTACCAATGTTAAATCCAGGTTGACCTGACTTGAGCAATTCATAACTCAACTGTTGAAGAGGTACTTCAATAATTTAGCATCTGGCCTTGCAACACTGCAACCCTTACTTATTCTCAACGAGTCATAGAACTCCCTCTTAAGGTTAATTCTTCCTCTTCGAAGAGATGTCTTTAGCCATTCACTTAGTCTCATAGCTACAAGTAGAGTCTCCATTCTTCAACCTATAGGATGCATCAAGCTCTTCTTGAAAGCAATCTCTTACCCTTCTTGATTTATCCTGAAGGCATTAAGAAGAGATTACTATTAGTTCATGGAACTGAACTATCTCAAATAGAAGTACTATTTCTAGGAGCATACATGATTGACTATCTCAATTTTATAGCATGAATTAATAACTACATAACAATTCATGAACATTATTCAACCATGCAATACTTATCTCATAGAATTCAAAATCCCCTGAGCAATAGATATTTAATTCATCATTCATGACATTTCTTTCTTCCAATTTCTCGGAAGAGCTAATCTCAGCATAACAAAAGACAATCTTCACAAATTAGCATGATACAACTTGCAATGAATAATTCTTAATTCTAAAGAATCTTATCCCAGTGATCACTATTTACTGGTCACACATAATCCAAGTAAATAATGTCAGATTTGCACAACTCAGGAAACTGAATTTTAGCCTAGAAGGGTAATTACAATAAAAACAAAGAATACTTATCTCTTAAATATTCTGAAGGGTGGACACAGTACGATACACTGCTCTTTTGCTCAGATCAATACACAACCTTCATGGCTTGAACATAGGCCCATGACTAGAGTAGAAATTCACTAGAATCATTTTGGGGAGAGATCTCAATCACCTCCGCAAATGAAGCATGCTGATTAGGCCTGGTAGGGAAATCCTTCGCATAGTGACCAAACTTGTCACATCTAAAGCATTGAACACGAGAGAGGTCCCACTTCTTCTTGAATGCAGGAGCACCATCTGACCCTTTATCTCTATTCCTCTTGAAGTATCTTTTCTTTCCTCCTTTTTCTTCCTTCTTTGAGGATTGAGCGGAAAGAACATGAATGTCTTCATTTGTAGGGCTTAAACCAATACCTCTCGCAGCCAACCTTGACTCCTCTTGAATACAGTCTGCCCTCAATCGATCAAACTTGGGAAGTTTCGATCTCGCACTGATTCCTTGAATGTCAGACTCCCAAGATGAAGGAAGACCATTAAGAGCCAATATGGTCAAATCCTTGTCATCAACAATATGACCAATGGTAGAGAGCTGATCTCTCAATTCGGAAATCTTCATGAAGTAGGTGATGACAAATTCTCCTTTTGCCATCTTAACATGATGTAGTTGTTGCTTCAGTGCAAGTGCCTGGCTGGTGTTGTTGATTTCATACATCTCTTCCAATGTTTTGAACATGTCCCTTGCTGTTTCAGCTTGGAGACAATCGGAACAATATGATCTTTAACGGAATCAACTAACATCTTCTTTGCTTTGGTGTCTTTCTTCCTCCACTGCAACTTCTCTTCTTCCTCCTCTGGTTCGGGAACTTTGGTCTCCACAAACTCAACCAAGTCATTCTCTTCCAAGGTGAGCATAATTCTAAACCTCCATGATGTGTAATTGGAAGCTCCCTCGAGTCTATCCTCAATTTTCAGACCATTTACCATCTTGACTAAAATAGAGATAGATAGAAAAAGAGATTAGGGAGAATGCTGCAAAACAGATCTGATGACGATCTTCTTCAAACCCGCTCTGATACCATGTTAGTGTTTTAATGATCAGATAGTACGACTGAAAGCACTCAGAAAATTGCAACACATAAGACAATAAACACAACACGATACCTTGGGAAAACCCTCCTCTTGAGGGAGAAAAACGCAGCAAATATTTCTCTTATGTAATGAAGGAACAAGAGCAGAAATTTGCTTACAACTCAGGCCCAGCACAAGGCCGAATTTGATACAATGAATACTAACACGTCTCCTAGATGCGAATATGTTTCTCCTTGAAATCGGCCTGCTACTGAAAGATGAATAGCTACTGCTCAAGTGCGAACTTCTGCTTGTATGCGAATTATGCTTAATGAACTTGATGTGCAAATGAAGAAACATGACCTTGTATTTATACAAAATGAGGTGTCTCCTCAAGTAGGTCGGCCACCTTACATAAATAAAGAATTTACAAAATAGCAAGATAGGTCGGCCCAAAGATAATAATAAATGAACATTAATTAAATGCATAAAGTCGGCCTCCTCTTCAAGCAGCATATAAAATTGAATAGCCATAAGGCTACATTCAATTATTGTTGTCTTCTTGGAAATCCTCCGCTTGGAAGTAGACTCTTGCGGCTGCATTATCATCAATAGGGGGCACTTCTTCCATTGGGCCACGAGTACAAGGATTAGGCATTGTAGGCAGCTATAGTTCTAGTTTTTTTATTCCTTGTAACAGTTTTGGTATGCAACCTTCATTGGAATGTATTGCATGGAATAAACAATTGCATCATGAGGCAAAGTTGGCATGTGCCAAATTTTGGTACTACAATAGTATTCCCTTTAATGTTGCTTCAAATCCTTATTGGAAGGAGTTGATTACTGCATTAGTTGTGGTAGGTAAGGGGTTCAAAGCCCCAAGTAGTTATGGATTGAGTGGCCCATTATTGAAAGATGAGGTCCAAAATATATATAAGCTAGTAGATAAAAGAAAAATGGACTTGAAAAAGCAATTGGTTGCAACATTTTATCTGATGGGTGGAGAGATGCTTAGTTAAATTTTTAATGGGTTTATCAGGGTAGTCATTTTTTTGAAGCTGGTTGATGCCTTTAGTGAAGTGAATAATGTCAAAACTTTGTATATCTTGTTAGATGAAGTGGTGATGGAGATAGGAGTGGATAATGCTATCCAGATAGTTATAGACAATGCATCTACATATGTGATAGTTGGTAGACTACTAGAGGTGAGGCATGCAACATTGTTTTGGAGCCCTTGTGCTTCCCATTGCCTTGACCTTTTCCTTGAGGACATAGGGAAATTAAGTTGGGTGAAGAAGATGCAAGGAATATTACCATATACATCTACAATCACACATGGGTCTTGAATCTCATGAGAGAGCATAGTAATAGAAAGGAGCTTGTGTTTTCAGGAGTCACATGCTTTGCCAGTAATTTCCTTAGCATGTAGAGTATAGCAATTACAATTCCCAACCTTAAGCTCATTTTTGTGAGTGAAAGGTGGTTGGAGACTCCTTATTGTAGGAAGGGTGAAGTAGAGAGGGTTTTGAAGACTATATTTGATAATACATTTGTCAAGACAGTGGATGAGATAATCAAGTAGGTTTTTGATCAAAAATTTCTTTATTATTTTTTTTTTACAATGTTACAAGTTGTTTTTGCAATATTTTAATTTGCTGATTATAATTTTTTATAAAATTTGGGATTTACTTAAATTTTCTAATTTCGTTTTCATTCACTCTCTTGTTTTAGGTGTCAAAATTGTTGGTTAGGGTTTTGTAGTTGGTGGATGGGGACAAACACCATGGGGTATCTATATAAAGCCATGGATAGGGAAAGAAGCATTTCAACATTTGTATGGGTTGAATAGAACCAAATATGAACCCATATGGTGCATTATTGATTAGAGGTGGAATTGACAGCTCCAACATATTCATGCTGCTACCTATTATTTGAACCCCAAAATTTTCCTCTTCCCTTCATTTAGAGTAGATGCAAAGGTTATGCTTGGCCTCAACACATGTACAAAGAGCTTGATCCTTGATGACATTCGTCAAAATTTCATACATGATGATTTACGAGGTAATAAGAGGGTAGAGGGGGCAATATTTTTTTTAACTTTATGCATTTGTAGGAGAGACACTTTGCATCTAGGTTAAAAACATATTATGTTTAATTTTAGCTTAGGATTTATTTTAGTTTTTAATTTTACTAATATTCTTATTACTTAACCAAGTTATAAATGTTTTCCTTGCAAATGTTTGGTAGGAAGATTTTGGTGCCACAACACTGTAATGTCCCCATTTTTGATGTCCTCCTTTGGGCTAGTGTGGTTTTGACTCACTTACTATTTTTAGTAAGTACTATATTTAATAACTGGTCCAAGCGACAGTGCACTGTAGGGTTTCCTGTTTAGGCAGTATGTTGGAGTTATCTGACGAGCTCTAATGTTTTGGCCAGTTTGTTATTTGGTGGGCACTTACTATTTTTAGCAATTGTTATTTATAGTAAGTCAATTTCGGGAAATTGGTCTCAAACTCTTAGTGTCCTCAGCAGTGTTATTTCTATGGTGGCGTTGGAGAACCTAAGCTTGAATTATTGAATATTTGCTTTTTATAAGTCACTTAAGTTATTTTAATAAAATAACTTTATGACTTAAGTGAGGGGTTAGGTGGTCATCGAAAAGTACCTTGGTGCTTAATGAGATAACTTAACATTGTTTTAGAAGGCTGAATAAGTTAAAATAGTTTCCTTTTTGAGTAGGATGCCCCTTTGAGGAATATTTGATTATGTTTTAAAGTATAAACTTAAAGCAATAATATTAAAAGGTTTTTGGAGGGAAAAGGATTCAAACCTAAAGTTGCCCTAATTTCCACTTTCTATAAAGTGGCTTTTTGGCTCTCAGTTGGTTATGATGGATTTGACAACTTAAGGAGACTCTATTGGATTGTTTCCAGTTTATCGTTGCAGCTGGTTTAGGACAGAAACCCTCATCTTTAGCACTGGTTTTGGTGGTGAGAGATCCACCCTAGTTGGGTTTGTGGAGGAGATCATACAGATCCTCTACTGGGGCGTTGAATGCATTTTGAGTTTGATTTTCAGTTGGGCTTGTGATTGCAAATACTTTGGTGTTGGAGTTTATTCTAGAGAAAGATGGTGATTGATTTAGGAGTTTCATATACAGCTGAGCACAGTTGATGTCTTTCGTGGCTGATAAAGAATGGGGCTGAGGCGAGTATTTGTGCAAAGGGACGTTGTTGATAAATCATAATAGTACCCACCAAGAGTTCGCAGACTTCATTATTGGCAAGAGTGAGTTGAGGATGATTGTGGGTTTGGTCTCTACCTTCAGCAACAGAACCATGCTCATTATGACTCTCTAAGCATGAAGTGTGAACAATATATATGGACGCTGCCTGTTATTCCAGTCACAGCAACCAATATCTTATCGTGAGCCCTTTCCTGAAGCTGCGTGGACTTTTCTGGGAGGTTCACTGCATTGAAGAAGATATCTGTGACATGGGCTTGGCATGAGCCTGGCATATTCTCTTCCATGTCTGAGTTTACTCATAAATATTCTGATTTTACTTGCTGCTCCGTTTGATAAAATTAAGTTATAATCTGATCAGTAGTGAAGAGTCAAAGGGTATTTGTTGTGGTTCATACTGAGGATGTGCGTATGCAAATCAGTTGTAATAACACTCAGAATGAATATGTGTAAGACTGCAGCAATATATCTGTTTGTATATCATTGCATTTTCTGTCATAAATCTAGTTACTGCTCCATGATAAGCTGATCCTGTTGTTGCTCAGACTTGTGTACTAAACGATATAATTTATGACTGATCATTATTTCTGCCAGAGAAGAGTTAAACAGTAGTTGTATCAGCATCTGATAATAAACAGTTCACAGTATGAAATGACAATTGTATGAAGTCTGTGATGTAATATTGGTCATGGTTACATTGCTTTTCTGAAGATAATGCTATGTTGAAAATCAGTAGTGGAGTTTGGTTTGACAACTTGTTGTTTAGCCATTGTAATGCTCAGTCAATACTTGTAATACTCAGTTAGATATAGTGGAATGAAGTTCAGATTTGATCAACAGATTTATGCATGCATTTCACTTTGAAGTTTATTAGTATACATGCAACGTAATGAATTAGTTGGATAAATTGGAGCTTAGTCCAAACTAAAACTTTGAGCAAATAATCTAAAGTCAAAACTCAGAACAGGGTTGGCCATGACAAACACCTAATCTTCAAATGCTTGTCGTCCACATTCTATCACAACCCTGTAACGCTTCTGGTTTTGAGCACAATTGGAGTGATTTTGAGGCCATTCACACAAAAAAGCACAACAAATTGACTCACAGGCACTTGAATGACTTTGTGTTTGTGCAGTACAACTTTCAACTTTTTGAAAAAAAGGTACAGGGGCAAGATACATCATGCATTTGACCTCGATGACATTGACCCATGTTCAGATTGGGTTGCGGAGTCTGAGCATGTGAATCCACTATTTACTACTGATGAGATCACTAGTTTGGAGAGGGCTGAAGTTGAATGGCAAGCAAACGAGGCTTCAAAAGGTGAGTTTGGCAAGTCATCAGGGGCTGGTTCACTACATGCACAACTTGGTCCTATACCAGAGGCTTCCATTGAAGATAGTGTAGCTATACCATCCACTTCCATGATGCCACACATCTGCAACTGATTTTTCTAAGGTTTAGTTGTAGAGGAAATTTGTGAAATGTAATTTTTGTTTATATTGAAATTGGAAGTTTATATGTACTTTAAATTCATTTTTTGGTCTATGAAGTGTATTGAACTTTAATTTTGATCTATATACGAAAGAAAGTAGTAAGATGGTTTATAAATTCAGTAATATGTGTGTTCTTAAAACATATTTAAAAAAAAAATGTATTTTTAATGTTCGAAAAATTTGCCGAGTTTTTCCTTGATTTTTTGCCAAGTCCCAAGTTTTTAAATTTTTTGGGTTTGCAAAGTAATTGCTGAGTCCAAGTTTTTAATCTATGGTTTGAATAATCAACTCTAGTTGAGAAAGTACTTTCATTTGGTAAGAAGACCAAACTGTATTTGGGTCATTAAAATCAGATATAATACAGATGAATTTTTGTATTGATTCGTCAAAAATGATTGCCCTCCAATAGTTTATGAAGAGAACTTTTCCTCTAAGCTAGTCATCAACATTGTCATTGGAAGAAGATTAATATCTATTATTAATCTTCCTCTAAGATTAGTATTTAAGAATGATATAGACAAGAAAGTCCAGCAAAACTTTCAAATCCAATGTCTTTTTTGACCCATTGATGAAGAGGATCTTTGGAATAAAGTGGAAGACAAGATGGACCCGCTAGTCTTATTTTCTCTATCTTCTTCTACATTAAATAGTATTTCTCTTTTATAAAAATAGCCTTTGTAATAGTTTGAATTGATAGACACTATCTGCCTAAGTTGCCGGTTTGGGTACGGGTTCAGATGCAGGTTCAGGTTCGGGTATGCCGGTTCGGCGATTTTTTTTTTCCCTAGGGTACGGGTACGGGAGTGTATATATATATCTTATTAAATTATAATCATATTGATATAATGAATAATCATAATGCCATAATGCCATACAATATTGAAACAATGAAATACGCCATACGGTAATACCTCATATAATCATATTCATAGTTTGCAAAAAAGTAAACAGTAAATTACTAGATAGTAAATACTCAAGTCTTAAAATGTCATTACACATTGGAAATTCAAATTACAATCAAAACAATATTTAAATCAGTATTCTAAGATTCTTCAAATTCGTCTTCATCAAAATCATCAAGGTCGTGGTCCTCAATTGGTTCAATTTCATTTGAACCACTGTCAATTGGATTGCCACTCCCACTAGGTGCATCAGTTGCCTCATTGTCATCTACAGAAGCCAAGGAAAGCCGTGCAACTGTAGCATCTAAATCAGAACACTCAGGGATGAGATCCCAATTCTTTGTCACACCCTCATTGTATTCAGGTTTCTTATGTGATAAGAGATGAAGGTTGGAGTGTACATAGACCAAATCCTTTGCTTTTTTTGCACCCAAACGATTGCACTTGACCGAGTGGATGAAGGAGTATGTACTCCAATTCTACTCAGCTGAAGAGGAACTTGCAACTTGTTGATTATGCATACAACATTTAGTAATTAGTATTTAATTTTACTTGCCAATAATAATCATAATATATAGTATAATAGCATTGAATGAAAAACGAAAAACTAAATAAATAAAAAGATACATACTTGGGAGAGTATTTTAATTGCAAGAGGCTGCAAGTAAATGGAGCCTTGACCATGTAGATACCACCAATCATCAACATTTTTCCTATATCTGTCTAGATGAGCAGAAACATCTTGATTTTTTGCAGCTATGATTCGGCCAAACTCACTCATGACAATGCTTTGGATTTCTTCATCTGCAAATATCTTTCTAAATGCAATCTTATAGCCAGCAGCAACCTCTGCATCCCTATATGGTGCCATCCTCCTTGGCAATGAAAGTATCTCTTTGCTATAATACTTTGGTGACAAAGCAAATGCTAAGAGATGTAAAGGGGTGGTCATCTTGTTCCAATGGTCAACAATAATAGTTTGCACAGTTTTGAAAAATGTTTCCGTTGGATCATGTTCCTTGGCATCTATTATTACTCTTATTTTCTCCACCATGGAATCAATGCCATCATAAATTTCACATAAACATGGGCGATCAGTATCAACATACCTAATCATGCTCATAATAGGCTCGGTGAAATTTATAACATATTCCACACGAGCCCACCACTCATCATCTAAGATCATTGCTTTCACTTTTTGGGCTCTTTCTGTGCTTGATTGCTTCCATACACTCCACAAGCTGTTGATGACCATAGAACTCAAGGCTTCTCGCACCTTCTGAAGTTGTCTTAAGACGATTGTGTGAGATGCAAATCGAGTTTCGGCAACCTAACATAATAAGAAAATGCATGTCACAAATCAGCAATGAAAAATTAAAAAAAAAAAAAAAATTATATTAAAAAATCAAATTTAAATTACCTTCAACAACTCCAACTTGGAGAAAGTCCTAAAGATGGCTTGTGACATATGATGATTAGTCACAAACATTTGGATCTGCTCGCCCTCTGCATAGGTTTGCTTGACCCACTCAATTTGTGTACCAATCTTTTGCATTATCAAATTGAGTGAGTGGACTGCACATGGTGTCCAAAAAATGTGACCATATCTAGCCTCCACTATAGCCCCAACTGCCCTACAATTTTTAGCATTATCCGTCATGACTTGGACAACATTGTCAGGCCCCACCATTTCAATGGATTCTATGAGGATATTAGCAATAAAACTTGCATCTTTTATTTGCCCTTCACAATCAACTGCCTTCAAAAACATCGCCCCTTTAGGGGACACTGCTATAACATTGATCAATGGTCTATTTTTGCAATCCTTCCATCCATCATAAATGATGGACACACCTGTTTTGACCCATGTATCCTTGATTACTCTCAATGCTACCTCTACTGAAGCTCTCTCCTTTGCCAATAAGGTGGTTCGCACCTTTTCATACCCAGGACTAACATAATCATGAGTTGTGTTAGAAATGGCTCTCACCATTTCCCGCCAATAAGGTGATCTAACAAGGTTGAAAGGAAGCCCATTGCCATAAATGCAACGTGCAATGCTCTCATCTGCCAACTCCCTTGCTTCATTTTTGAAGGCTCTATCCAATGGGCCTCTTTTTCGTGTCACCGAAACATTTTCTCCTTCAGAAGATTGTGTCATTTCCATGAAAGGATGTGGGCCAGCCGGTTCTGATAAGCCACCAAGTCTTTGTGAGCTTTTACTTTTATTTTTACCTTTCTTCATAAGAGGATGGTCCATAGCCTTTGGTGTTTTGAATGCCTTGTCAGCATCCTCTTGTTCTTTAATATAACCCATTATTTGATTCTTTGGCAACATTTTTTTATTTGGCCCAATGCAAACTTTTACTCCTTGATTAGCAATAGCACAAAGATGGGCTTTCACTCGAAAGTACGAGCTCCTATATGTAGATCCACATTGGTTGCAACGCCAAATATAACCCCCACCACCGGGAAGTTGTTGAATCATTGTCATATGTCGCCAAAGAGGTGAGCCTGGATCATATTTAAATTGACTCTCTGTACCCATGCCAACTGAAGCAGAACTATTGGCCATTCTCTATGAAGTTATGAACCTATAATAAAGAAAAAGAAGTAATTATTTTTAGAAAAAATGGGCATTATAACCCCTTATTTTGCATAAAATGTTCTTAAAAAAATTCAAACCTTACTAAAAAAACAAAAAAAAAACTTGAAAAATCTTCAAAAGAATTATTGAAAACTAAAAAAAGAGAGGATAGATTCACTCACCTTTGATTGCTTGATCTTCTTAGTGCACCTATTCCTTTCTTGTTTCTATCAATTGAACTCCTTCGTAGCTCTCACGATCTCACCTTCGGAAAAAAAGAGAAAACCTGCAAAAATCAACTACTTTAGCTTGGAGGCAAAACAATGGTGTTTTTTGCTCTTTTGAGTTTGCAAAATGGGCCTCATTTGGTTGGCCAAGTCAATATAAGGCAATTTGGGCACTTTTTAGGGTTTCATTTTATGTTTTTAAGTTGACTTTTTCTCTTTTTTTGGGCTGGAAGTCGTGGGTTTGCCCGGGTCCTCTTGGGTTCTTCACGGGTTCAGCGTTTAGAACCTGGGTTCTAAACGCTGAACCCTGGCCGAACCCAGAGGAGAACCGAACCCGAACCCGAACCCATACCCATACGTATTTTGGCGGGTATGGGGGCCTAAAATGGAGAACCCGGTAACAGAGCTATCAGCAATAGATTTTGATGAGATCCTAATTTCAAATTTTTGGTTACCTAGATTTGTATGATTTATAATTTTATTCCCTTTTACCTGCTAGTCAGGTAATTTGTAAACTATAAATAAGACACTTTGAGGTCAATTGGGGCACCGAGTCATTAGGTGTGAGCCTGAATAATCAAGGTTCTTAGGAGAAAGTCTAGAAAACAAAGAGGAACTTTTCTAGTACCTTTGAGCTATCTGGAAAATCAGAAATTTGTTTTTTTTGTTATAAAACCACCAACTTACATGAGGAAATTAAATTTGATTGGTGTAAGTAACTGTTTATGGATATTATCTTGAGATAACTTAAAAAAGATACAGCTCAATTCAACAAAAGATAAATTTTTTAATTAAACTGGCCTTGTAAGCCTTTAATATTTTATCAAACTATAAACAAGTTGAGCCCTAGCCCTTGCTACAACTGCCTTGCTTAAATGCTATAAAATAATTTTAAGATTAAGGCAAGTAAAAGTTCTTATTCCATTGCTATAGCTTATCTGACTACTGTTACTGGCAACACTTCAAGCTCACTACACTGCAGCAACTACTGGGTTCCTGAAGTCTCTTTCCTGCTGGTGCAACTACCTCACAATTGCTCACTCATCACAATCTTTTTTTCCAACAAAGAGAGTGTTGCAGCTGCAAGTCTGAAACTTATTCTTGAACCATCTCTCATATAGAAAAATATGATGATCTGTTTTTCTAATTCTAGACTATGATACTGTGGTGAATTTTGAATATATAAAAATTAGTTTATAAACCAATGGAAATTATGTTAACTTTTTTAATGTGATGTTGAACCTTTACAACACAATGTTGGATGTTATATTATATTATATATTTTTAATTATTTTTGTATGGAATTTTCTATGCTGTCACATATCTAGGGTTCTTGGGAAATCTATGTTCCTTGTATGCATATATGTGCCTATACATTAAACAACATAGCTCACAAACTTGACTCGGATGACCAAAAGTTTCTGACATGGCAAAACTCAACAGCTTAAAAAATACCAAATTTTGAAAAAAACATAAAACTGTGCAAAATTAAAATGTGCCCCTTAGTTTTTTCTTGAATTTTCGAGTAAAAAAACCAGCACAACACTAAAGATTAGCGTTAGATCCCAAAAAATATCCAACTTGAAAGTAACCTTCACCAAGAAAGTTCACCAAGATCCTATTGAAGGCGAGGTGATAGCTTATGGTGATGGGATCGTTAGCAATAATCTGATATGAAATACAAAGTTGGAAATGAAATGTAGGCGGTGATTTGACTATGAGCAATCCATACTACCACTTGTTCAGTGGGGGGAAAATAATTACAATGAAATACAATTCATCTGCTATTAGCAAGCATCCACATAGCAGTGGGGATTCTCCACTTAAACAGTGGGTAAGAATTGAGAGATAAAATGTTTATTCCCCCACACTGGCGGCAAACCATCCAAGGGTTACAATGTTTTGAATTAAACACAAGTAAATGCAGTAATATAAATGATTGAACAGTACTATTGTTTCAGCCTTACAATGCAAGTTATTTGCAAGTAACAAAGTGTTTATTATAATGAATATACAATAGAAATCTGCTCCAAACTTCTGCAAGAATTATACTATACTTTTGATCTTCAAATATGAGATGGAACATCAAAGAAATTGAGCATAGAACAGAAATATAAAGATCTGATATGAAATACTAGCAAATTGAAAGTAGAGACCAGCAAGTTGAACCAACACCAAATGCTTATTTCTCCCTCTAAACACCTTCAATGCACCTCAAATTGAAACAATACTTCCTAGAGGCAAGGCGACCACCAAACAAGAATTTTTCAATGCAAAACACCTTTTACTAGAAAGCACAAATTCCAATGCAAGTCTAGAGGAAAAGGTATGGCTCTATAAGGAGGGCAACCTCGCTTAAAAATGCTTTTCTCCAAGATAAAATCTGAAATTGCTCAAGAAGGGGTGCTAATAGCATTGAGATGGAATGGGTAAATACCCACAACTGAAATAAAATCACACAATGAGTTATGAACCAAAATATTCTTCAGCCATGGATGAACCAACAATAAGAAATATAGAAAAACACTTCAAACTTACAACAATGATGTTCAATATGCACTTCTGAATGAAGTACACTCCCAATTGACCATCTAGGGAACCATAGTTTCGGGCCCGAAGAATGGTGTAAAAATACTAAGCTCCCCCTTAGCCGGGTTTTGAAATCAATTCAACAACATAACTTTACAATATTTTCCAAAGATGATCTGCTCCAAGCAATGCCTTCCTTTATAGCCTGTAAAGAGCAAACCAAACAATCTGTAACTCCTTTCAAGAAACTCTTCAATTACCTCCAAAAGACACCACCTCTCATGTGGCGCTCTTTTTGAATTGTTAAAACATTAATCATCTCCCTCTAGGTATCCATCTACAAGTTGCACAATAAAACATTTAATATAAATATTAAATGCTCAAATCAACCCCTTTATGTCCCCTTTTTAAAAACGACTTGAAGTCATTAAGCCTAGGCGTGAGGTACAACTTTAGAACATAAAATTGACTAAGTATAGAAGTTTGTCCAAAGAGGTAGCCAAAAACAACACCCAAGTTGCAATTGACAAATTGCTAAAATTAGCAAACTAACATTTGCCAAGTTTAACCAAGCTGATGATGATGCCTTTGCCATAAATGGACTTAACTAAAAATAGCGAATGCCAAAAATAGTAAGTTAACTTCAAATCCATCAAAAAGCCAAACTAATTAGCCACACTGAATTGCAAATGATTGAGTTGCTCCTAGAATGATACTGCTAAAAGATAGACTTACCAAAAATAGCAAACTGCTATAAATAGTATGTTTGCAAAACTTCCTTTGAACACCAATTGAGCAATATCATGACTTACTATAAATAATAAGTGTTTCCAAACATCAACTGAGCACTAACCGAGCAACCATCATGACTTACTACAAATAGTAAGTGCTTGAAAAGGTTGTCAAGTTCAAAAGCATGTTACACCACCTCAGAGGTCTCTGAAAACCCAAATAAACCTAGAAACCTTTCTTGCATGCGAGTTATCAATCAAAATTGCATGTCATTAACTTAGCATGCATGTTACGTCATCTTGAAGCTCTCCAAAAACCCGGAAAGCTCCACCAGACAAGCCTTAAAAAATGCATCTAAACTTCCTAAAAAGTAGGAAACCCTAATTCCACTTTTAACTAGCCTACGGTCTTCCGGAAATAGGCTATCAGTCACAAAGGAGCGTATGGCTAAAATTGGGACATTATAGTCCGCCCTTCCCAAAATTGCTTGTCCTCAAGTAATGCCACAACACTCCAAACTGAATCCACCAAAACATATAGGATCCCGGGGTCCCATGTCCTCTGAAAAGACTCACCATGCTGATACTGCTTCACTCTGATCAAACAAAAGAAACCAGTGCACCAAAACTGCACTACCCTTCCCTGCAACCTTAAAGAGATAACATGCTTGAAATTCAAACTGAAATACATGGAAGGATTAGAATCAAAAGCTAGTAGCATCTCACGTCCAATAAACTCTTAGGAGTCAAAATCTGTAATACGAAAATCTAAAATATTCTTGAGCAATAAGGAAGATATTCTTCTCAACTTGAAAACATGCTCCTCAGCATAATTCCTCATAACATCAAACAAAGTCACTACAACATATGTGACTGTTCCAACACATCTTGCAAAGAGAAGAGCAACTCTTTGCAAAAGATCCCCCATCACATCCTCAAAATTCCATGAAGATGTATAATGCCTTCTTTGAAGTAAACTGATATAATTGAGAAGACTCCAAGAAAAACTTACAAATTTCGCCTCATGAGTCTCCAACTGGTGAACCAAATCATTTACTAACTCGCTGCCCCAAACATAGATACCAAAGAATGTGTATAGGTAATCACTGAAAAGAAGTCGAACTCTTTCCAAAAATTGGTTTTGATCAGTCCTAACCACCATTTTTCCTACTTGAGGCCAAAAATCATCTCTGAAAAGAGACTGTGAAGGGAAAATATGAGCGTACCAGCTGCCCACCAAGTCAAGATTGAATGACTCAACATCTGATCTAAGAGAAATCAACATGCTAAGAAAAGAACAGCTGTTGCCATACTGAAAATTCTCATTCATTCTGACCAATCTGCTTAGATTCGAAGCTGGGAACACCCATTCAAACAATTCCATCACAACAAAGAACCATTCTTTGCTCAAGATTTCTCTCCAATCAAACAAATGGGATCATCAAGTGGCTGGTAAGAAAGGAAAGAACACCATTAATTCTGAAAATTTGATCCTTATTTCTCCAATGAACCTTCCTACCATACCCCAAAAGATTTTTCATTTCACATTGAGGGTGCCAAACAAAGATACCTGACCAAGAATGATACACCACACCCTTGAAGAAATTCACAACACATTTCTGAGTGCCAATCAACTCCAAATGCACACTTAGAAAATTATTGACTTCTTTGGTGAACCATTGAAGTCTATCCAAGAAAGCTTCAAAAACAAGGGAGCCTATAACAAACATTGTCTTCAAATCATCTCCCAATGCATGTTAGTGTGAGCATTACTCAATCCAAAGGATAAACTGTCAGGCATGTAAACAATGTCTTACCAAAACATGTTTTGACAACACCTTGGTGTCAAAGATGGGGAAGTCGTCATGAATCAACACTTCCCATATGGAGACTGAATTCTCTAAACCTCTTATGCATTCACTTACAAGCAAGCTTGGAGGATTGTTAATCACAAAGTATAACTCGTCCCCACATTCTCTGAGATGTTTGAAATCAGCTAGCTGGTCGCCTACCTCCACCCAACTGAGCATTCTCTAACATGCACTTCGTTGATTCAAGCTTAAGAGTAAGCTTATCAACCTTTCTTTCACTTCTTTGAAATGCACCAATGATCTTCTTTGTGAATTTGTAGGCGTAATCCCGATCTTTAATCCAGCATAGATACTTTGATTTCATAATCAGTAAGGAGTCTTTAATAAATTGCAGATTAAAGAAAGTGACTCCATCCCAAACTCGTTCCTGTCTCTCTTCAATCAAACTATGTGAGCGGTCAAATCTACATAGGACACACAACTCATCCTCAATGGATATCATGAATTGACCTTTCCACTCACAAAAGTGCAAGGATGGTGAAATGTTGATAGGCTGCATTTCAAAATCAGAACTTTGTTTCTTGTCTTTGCTGCCCCCATAGCTGCTCCAAGGTGGTTGTCTTTCACCACCCACCAACTGAAAATGCTCAAGGTCATGAAGAGGATCAAATCCTATCAATTTGTCGGACCTCTGGTTATAATCAACTACATAAAGAGGAAAATATGATTTGAATTTGAGAACTTTTTAAAACTCTTCATCAACAAAGGCCTTGTGGTCTTCTAGCTCTATTTACCCTTCACCATCTCCTTGATTATAGTTTAAAGAAGCCCCCAACTTGATCAATGAGTCATTATTGATCGCAGACCTGAAAGTTTCAGCAGCAACAAACTTTTCTTTAATGGCTGCAACCAAATTAAAATGGTCATTATGGGGCTTTTTCATGCAAGCTACTTTGTCAAAAACAACTTCTCCTCCAAAGGCCATCTCATAGCTTGCAGTAAAATCTGAATTTTGTTCTTTATTGCGATCAAAGGGAAATTTATCCCATACAAGTTCCTTAACAAAATTAGGTGCCTTGACACCCAGATCCCAAATGCTGAAAGGCTGATTATATTGATCAAAAGGAAACTGCCCTTCGTACTCCACTTGGAATGGTGACTCTTTGAATGAGACACCTCCCAACTCAACAAAATTGATATTTTCATTAGTATCTTTCTCCAAGAGCTGAGTTTGATGAACAAACTCAAGACCACCTAAATCTCCATTATTATAATGAAGCAAGGAATCATCACTATTAGCTGGTTTGAAGTTGTTATCCTTCTTACCTTCAATAAGCCCATCATGTGAGGGTATACTACTGATTTCTTCATTATTTGTCACAAGCATACCAAGGAAGTTTTCTTAATTACTTGCCATAGACTCTTCATGAGTATTCAAAACTGATGTTGCCTCATTGCACTCATCCTTAGCATGTGCGGACAACTACATATCAATAGGTACATCTTGAGAAATCGCCTTAGAATCATTGAGAAACAACATTTTATTTCCGGCTTTTGCACTAATAACTACCCCATTTTTCTGCTCTATCTTCTTTAAGTGTGGCTTCAATTTTCCCTCAAATTGATTGAACAAGTCTTTGATCAACATTGCAGTAGTAGAAGATTTCTTTGCTTCTTGATCATGAATGTTTAGTAGAAAAGATAGGACGGATTTTGGAATGTCATCCATCTCATTGATAGATAAAACTAAAATGTTTCTCATTGCTGCAACTACAAACTCCTCCTCTTCAGTATAGCAGCTCTTCTAGAGTATTGATTGCTATTAGTTTCATCAAAGACTTGAAAGCTTTCCACGAACATATGAAGAACTTTCTTCATAGTTTTATCATCATAGGGCACCAAGGGTGCCATGATTCTCATCACTTCACTGAAGCATGAAGTAACCAACAAATTTACTTCTTCATCTGGATGCCTCAACCAATAAGGATGTTTCAGAGAGGTTATTGCAGGCGATAATGTTGTTTTAATTAACATTGAAGGTGACTGCTTTACCTAGCTCAAACATTGTTCGAATGTAAGAAGTATTCTCATTTCTTCTTCCCTTGTCTGACATTTTTTAATGAGCCTTGTTCTTGTGGTGCGAAGTGACCTTGCAAAACTTATTTCTTCTTCAGAAGTCTTGATTAATTCAGATAGCTAACGGCTTCTGAACTTCAAAATATGTATCATCTTCAAAACTTTTGAAAACTGAAAGTGAATTCTGTTCTAACCTCTAATGTAGTAACAGTGTTCCCTGTCATTCATTTAATACTGAAGCTTTGAACTCACAGGATGGCAAGAAAACAAACTCTGATACCACTGAAATGTGCCCCTTAGTTTTTTGTTGAATCTTCGAGCACAAAAACCAGCACAACACTAAAGATTAGCATTAGATCCCAAAAGATATCCAACTTGAAAGTAACCTTTACCAAGAAAGTTCACCAAGATCCTATTGAAGGCGAGGTGATAGCTTATGGTGATGGGATTGTTAGCAGTAATCTGATTTGAAATACAAAGCTAGAAATGAAATGTAGGCGATGATCCGACCATGAGCAATCCACACTACCACTTGTTTAGTGGGGGAAAAATAATTACAATGAAATACAATTCATCTGCTATTAGCAGGCATCCACATAGCAGTGGGTATTCTCCACTTAAACAGTGGGTAAGAATTGAGAGATAAAATGTTTATTCCCCCACACTGGCGGTAAACCATCCAGGGGTTACAATGTTTTGAATTAAATACGAGTAAATGCAGTAATATAAATGATTGAACAATACTACTATTTCAGCCTTCCAATGCAAGTTATCTGCAAGTAACAAAGTGTTTATTACAATGAATATACAATAGAAATCTGCTCCAAACTTCTGCAAGAATTATACTATACTTCTGATTTTCAAATATGAGTTGGAACATCAAAGAAATTGAGCATAGAACAAATATATAAAGGTCTGATATGAAATACCAGCAAATTGAAAGTACAGACCAGCAAGCTGAACCAACACCAAATGCTTATTTCTCCCTCTAAACACCTTCAATGCACCTGAAAACTGAAATAATATTTCTTAGAGGCAAGCCGACCAGCAAGCAAGAATCTTTCAATGCAAAACAACCTCCTACTAGAAAGCACGAATTCCAATGCATGTCTAGAGGAAAAGGCACGACCTCTCTTAAAAATCCCTTTCTCCAAGATAAAATCTGAAATTGCTCAAGAAGGGGGCGCCAATAGCATTGAGATGGAATGGGTAAATACCCACAACTGAAATAAAATCACAGAATGAGTTACGAACCAAAATCTTCTTCAGCCATGGATGAACCAGCAATAAGAAATACAAAAAAACACTTCAAACTTATAACAATGATGGTCAATATGCTTTGAATGAAGTACACTCCCAATTGACCATCTAGGGAACCATAGTTCAGGCTTGAAGAATGGTGTAAAAATTCTAAGCTCCCCCTTAGCCGGGTTTTGAAATCAATTTAGCAACATAACATTACAATATTTTTCAAAGATGATCTGCTCCAAGCAATGACTTCCTTTATAGCCTTTAAATAGGAAACCAAGCAATTTGTAACTCCTTTCAAGAAACTCTTCAGTTACCTCCAAGAGATGCCACCTCTCATGTTGCACTCTATTTGAATTATTAAAACATCAATCATCTCCCTCTAGGCATCCATTTACAAGTTGCACAATAAAACATTTAATATAAATATTAAATGCTCAAATCAACCACTTTATGTCCCCTTTTTAAAAACGACTGGAAGTCATCAAGCCTAGGTGTGGGGTTTAACTTCAAAACATAAAATTGATTAAGTATAGAACTCAGTCCAAAGAGGTAGCCAAGAGCAATGCCCAAGCTGCATTTGACAAACTGCTAAAATTAGCAAACTGACATTTGCCAAGCTGAACCAAGCTGGTGATGATGCCTTTGCCATAAATGGACTTACTAAAAATCGCGAATGCCAAAAGTAGTAGGTTAACTTCAAATCCATCAGAAAGCCAAACTGATCAACCACACTGAATTGCAAATGATTGAGTTGCTGCTAGAATGATACTGCTAAAAGATAGACTTACCAAAAATATGAAATTGCTTTAAATAGTAAGTTTGCAAAACATCCTCTGAACACCAACTGAGCAGTATCATGACTTACTATAAATAATGTGTTTCCAAATATCAACTGAGCACAAACCGGGCAGCCATCATGACTTACTATAAATAGTAGGTGCCCAGAAAGGTTTTTAGATTCAGATGAATGTCACACCACCTTGGAGGTTTGTGAAAACCTAGAGAAACTCAGAAACCTTTCCTGCATGCAAGGTATCAGTCAAAATTGCATGTCATTAACTTAGCATGCATCTAATCTCATCCTGAAGCTCTCCAAAAACCCAGAAAGCTCCACTAGACATGTGTCAGAAATACACACATGCAAGCCTTTAAAAATGCATCTAAACTTCCTAAATATCAGAAACCCTAATTCCACTTCTGACTAGCCTATGGGCTTTCAGAAATAGGCTATCAATCACAAAGGAGCGTATGCCTAAAATGTGGACATTACAAAAATTCAGCTACAAAATGTATCAAATGAGTTTTGTGAGTGTTTGGGGGCAATGCCATTTCCATAATTTTTAGAAAGGCAAAGCCCCATGTATTTTCACTCTAGTTCGTTCAAGAATACTCAAATGCCAGAAAATTGTGATTCTTTAGTGTTTCTGCCACATTTTTGGTGCATTTTTGCTACGTAGAGTTACTTGATTTGCATCTAGTATGTTTTTCACATGGACTTGTCGAGTTTCAGTGAGTACTTGCTAGGTTTGGAGACTTTGCCTTGCTGAAAGCTTGACTAACAGGACCAGTGAGTTTTTCCTGGGAGTGTACTTGGTCAGCAAAAAATCTCGTGAGTAAGTTGGCGAGTTTGTATGCATCATGGTGATTGCGAGTTTGAAGTCCTTGCCTTTAGGAATTTTAAGCTGTAGAAGAGAAGTGTTGATATCTACATTAATCATCTACCTTAACCTATTTTTATCAAGCAGTTTTCATTTTCATTTAATATTTTTTTTTATTGGTAAATTCTGCTTATGGGTTATCCTTCATCTTAGATGCCATGATTGAGGGGTATCTCTTTGATTGCATTCACCTATGATTTGTACTTGACCTTGCCCATTAGGTATGACACATCTAGAATTGAATGTGTTAGTTTACTAGCACCCAATTCGACATTTAACATTCGTACATTTTTAAGCATGTAACATGTCTCCTAGGGATTTGAGCACATGTCCGCAGCATGAATGCCTCCAATGCTTGAGCTCATCCCACTTAACTTAAATGTTAGATTGAACGTTGAGGTAAAGCTTGTAGAGAGGTTGGAAGGGGGGCTTGGATGCTTAGTATGGTTATACTCAACTATACCTCAAGATATCGTGGCAGCACATAGGGATGGGGTTAGGTCCATGCATTGCCTTTAATTCAACCCTACTGCCTCAAAGCATTCCCATGATGACTAAAAAGTGCCTTGCATGTGTAAATGGAACTTGGGTCTGTTGTATGAAATTTATCTTTCCTCACCCCTCACCCCAAACCCATTGGGTAAATTGTTTTGGTTTTTATATCATGTGTTCTGTTCCATTTGTTTTTGGAATCAGACTTTTTATACTTCTTGTACTCCTGCTGGCAATTTTTTAAATTTTTTTTCTTTTTTATACTGTTGTATATAATTTTCATAATTCTACTTGCTTTTTTAATGAGACTCTTTTTGAGAATGGGTTCAAAAAACAATTACTTTTATTATTTTTTAGTGATATTCTCTAGTACCCAATTTCATCCTTGGTAAAGAAAATATTTGGTTCATTTTAACTCTCATGTATGATTTGTATTTGAATTCCTGTGGTTGGTGGGCATGCTAAGGATGCCTCAATAACAGCCTTGTGTTTTTGTAGCGAGCAGCAGATTATCTGTCAGAACATCTTAATTACACAGATCAGTTCTTGAATTTGCATGCATATTGGGCTCGGTTGGAATTTCAGCTTGCAAAGGATATGGCAGCAGCTCGAGGAGTTTGGGAAAGCTTAATAAAAAAGAGGTCTCATGCTAACCTCATCGATATCTGTTATGTGGCTGATATTGAGATTATTTTCTTTGAATCCTTCTCTCTTATGTTTCTCAGTTTACTTGCATGATTTTTATGAGTTCATGATGTAGTCTTGTATTTTGGTAATATCTACAGTGGGGGTATGTTAGAAGTCTGGCAAAGGTATATAGACATGGAGTTGGCACTGAATAATGTGTTTGAGGCTCGGGCAATCTATAAGAGATGTTACAGTAAAAGGTTCAAGGGTACTGGTTCAGAGGTAAGAGGGTTAAGGAATCTTTTAATTTTACAGCCTACAATGAGAATACTACCTTTCATAAAGGTTACTTAGAGAATTTGGTTAAAAGACAAGAGGGTTAACTAAGCTTTTAATTTGAGAGCATAAAATGGTAAGTTTATATGCATTGTCTTGTCCTTTAAAAAAGAGGTATTTACTATTATGTTAAGGATGTCTCACCCTTCACCAGAATGGAACTTGGTCAGTGTTTCTTTTAGACATCTCAACAATATTGTCTTCTACAAAAAGCCACTGTAACCTTAGGGGTTAATAACTCACTTGGGTACAATATATTGTGATTTGAACATGTTTAGTGTGTTCAAGGTTAGACTCCCCTCAAAGTAGCAAGTCATATGAGCTTAACACATTTTGCAGAGCAGAGATTGTTGTCTTCTAATATGATATATCAACTTTAGAGCAAACGTTGAAGGGCTTTCTTGATACCAGAGATATTTATGTGTGGGTTATGCACATTTTAACATTATAACATGTCTGTTTTATTGCTGGAAAATGTATAATGGATTTCATGTACCTTTTTAATTGATTTATGTTTGATGAATCATCCAGTCTGAAACTCCGAGCAAAATTTCTGTTTAAATGGGTTGGCTGGTAGCATTGAGGATGCCATTTTATGTCGATGATGGGAAACATTGGCCGTATATCAAACTTTGGTTAAATTATTTTCTGATCAAATTTATTGCTTTCCTTAGATTAATTATCATATCAGAGTTATGGAATCTTTGTTGAAAAATATGCTGTCTTGTGTTAAAGGTAGCCTCTCATAGGTGATTGGAATAACATTAATGACTTATAATTTTAGCATGTGATTTTGTGGCTATACACTTTGGTAAACTTGTGCACTTGTCTCCCATGAAAAATAGGTGAATTGCACCACTAAAGTCACACATACAATACAATCTATATCTACACCTAGCACTATAGAAACAATGCCAAATCTCTTGATGCTCCATACATTGCTTGGTATTTTTATCTAGCCACATCCCTCTAATGTTCAAAGTACTGTAGGATTTCCTTCAGTGCATTCTTCCCAATTCGTGTGAGCCAAATCTTCCTTCAATTTATTGCAATCCCTTTTAGGATGCGCAAGCTTTTTACAATTATGGTAAATTTTAATATTATAAAAACAGTGTTACCCCAAGTTTTTGGGACGGGGACGATAGGGGATGGCGGGACGAGTCCCCAAGTTTCTGATTTTTCAGGCCAAATTTGGGGACGGCGGTGGGACGGCTATATAAAATATATAGGGAAACTTTAAATGTTTATATGAAAACATGGATAAAGCATGCATATATACATTATAGAAACTTAGCATATAACATTTGTGTTAAGAATTCATTGTCAATACTCAATATGCATTCAGAATTCATTATATGATATTAAACATAGTACACTACTGTCGTCCCCTGGCCGTCCCTTGTTCCCGGGACATTTTCGGGACAGGGATGGGGGGATTTAGACCCAGGGATGCGTCCTTGGGTAACACTAATAAAAAAAAAATACATTGATGGCAGTCATTAGATACGATTAGACCATCATGCTTCCAAGAGCTCCGAGAAACATGGACAAACCTATTAGTTGTCCGAGCACAAAAAATAACTAGCTAAAAGAACAATAAAGCAAGAACCAATTTTCACTCTCTTTCTGTGCCATTCATGTTCTCATCTGTGTGGATATCCGCATAGATGCAGTGAACATGTAATGTTCCTTACCTGATCCTATCTTGGATTGGCTTGGGTAAAGGTTGGAATTTGGTCAAATGGCTCTTCTAAGATAGGGAATGTGGATCTGATTTCCTGCAACCACAAAATGAGCCATATTCCACAAAAGGCACAAGCCCATTAGCATTAACAATTAAGCAATCATTCACATAAGTAAAACATGAAACATAGGCAAAACATATGAAGGGTGGCAAAGGTGGATCCACCCGTAGCCATGGCTCCTAGTACAGATGTAATCTACAACCCTCCTTACTTGGCGACTTGTAACTGCATACCCTAACCCTAGGGTAGATTTGCCCGAAGCCCTTGGCCAAGCTCGAGGGGTTGTAACCTACAACCTCCCATTCTAGATGACTAGTAACTGCATACTCTGCCTATGACACTTCTTCAGAAAACACATGACTCATTTGGGGGAAGCCAGCGGAGCTTCTGTGTAGCCTAGGTCTATTACCCATCCATAGCCCAACCCTCATCCTAGGGTCCTTGGGGCTAACCTTAGGAGGGTCTTAAGACACCACACTTCTCAGGCCCTTCCTCCCGAATGAGTGTACAGGCACTTAGCAGACATATCAGAATTAGAGCAAATAGAAATGCATGAGTAATGTAAACAACATCAGTGATCTAGCCATATTTGAAAGATGTATTTGTAATTAATCATATCAATTGTTTAACCCGTTGGTCAATTAATCATTTCGTTATTTTGTAAGTGTATTTGTCCTTAAAGATCGTAACCATAATTGTAAGTAGATTCGTGGTTAATCTAATTAATTAAGTGAGCTTGATTTGTGAATGAATCTATAGTAAATTAAATTAGTTATCTGTAAGTACCTTTGGAGCAATCATATTAATTATCTTTACCAACTTTGTATGTGACTTTGTAGTGAGTTCATTTTATTGCCTTAACCAGATAAATGAGTGCACTATTAATTAGCCCATTTAAATACCTTAACCATAATTTGTATATACCATGTAATTACTAGTACCTTAAATGATTAAGTAAATTATTACTGAATTAATAGTGGTTGTCAACTAACTAGTTCTACTTAGATATTCAATTATATTTGTTCTTATTTCAATTAACTGGTTACTTATTCATTTACAGACATTTTGGAATTGAACTGAATTGCCATGTTTATCCTCATAATTAATCGACCCTTACAATCCTATACCCCTTCTTCCTAAGGGATCGGGTATTCTTTTCCTTTCATGATTTGGCCTATTTTTGTGCATACTAACAGTATATCAGATATTTTAAATATTCAGAAAAATGGTAATTTGAGAGGGAGGTCGACTTGGGTTTCTCATGGCTGGGAGAAACCCAGTTCACCCCCTTATTGAATCGATATCCTCTATATGCATTTACTATTATGTTGAATTGCTTATGGAAATGAAAACTCAATTTGTCATGCTAAGTAACATGGTTACCTGGAGGTGGGGCCGGATTCCTTCTGTTGCGTCCTCTTTCTTACGCATTTCCTTCTCGCCTTGTTCTTGTTCCCACCATTTGTTCCCAATATCCAGAAGATATTGCACTCAAATATATCCTTGGCAATAATTCTTATAATTCATTCTTTTTTCCTATCTGCTGCATTTCCAGATTTCTCACTGATCCATATTTATTTACTCTTTTTATATCTGCCTTAAACTCAGAATATATTTCTTACTCCCCCTCCCTACACTTTGCATTCCTTATGTTTTTTATAATATTATACTTCTACATGAAGGGATGTATCTCTTTTAAAAGAGATGACCCTTAGAAGAGACACCATTCTTAGTAACTATTTCCCATACTAATTGCTGCCCTCTAAACTACCAATACTAATCATTGCCTTAATCTTTATTATTCCCTTTGGTTACTATATTTTTAATGACCTGAATCGCTGCCTTTGCATTGAGCGCTGCCCTCTTATTTATTCTCCTTAGTTACTAATTATTGCTGCAGTTAATTAAGGATATCTTTAATAATACAGTTTGCTGCCTTTCGAATACTTCTTGGGTTTTTTAATATTAAATGGGGCTTCAACATGGATCGGCTAGAATAGTAACTAATATTAGTTTTTTACTTTCAACTTTGTTGTTGTTTATTTCTTTAATATATTTATTATATGTATATTGTTTTTAACATATGTTTATTATTATAGTTTTTATATTAGTTTCTCTTTGTCTTTTATATATATTTTGTATTTATATATTGATAATTATAATAATATTAAATTATTAATATGTGTTTATATTTTTAATATGTATTTTTGTCATTCATTTTATTTATTTATTTATTTGTTTTTCAACGATTAGTTTATTTTTATATTTTTGGTGTTTTATTTCGGGGACATGACAGAACATTCTAGGATAAACTTGCTGACCTGGGGCACATAAATATATCTGATACTTTGGCCTTCCTCCACCTTCTTCATAAAAGTAAATTGTTTGTGGCCCCCATGTGACGTTCATGAATCTGATCTTGGACTGTCTCTATGCATGAACTCAACATCTTAGCTCTTTTTCAAATTTATATTTAACTTTTCCCTTGATTTTTCCGGAACTCATAAATGCTTTTCCCTTGCACTCGTCATCTTGCTTGTTAGTCGGTACTTCCTTTGAGACGCACTCTAAGGATATTCAAAATTTATGTCCTTTACCTTTCCCATTGCATTCAATGTCATCTTGAATTCCATTAGTGACTTAGGGAAGACAGTTGTAATTGATTATTGATTATTGACACCATCTTTCTGTTATCAACCTTTTCACCAATTGCTGTCATTGGATTCCATATCTCCATTAACATTGTTTTATGGTTGTTAATTTATTCTCCTCCCCTCATGTCTAATGCTGGTTAGCTGTTCCTTGGATAGGTAGCTGTTAATGTGTTTGTTGTCCCATATAGTGTCTTCCACTTTGCTCAAACCTTTGTGGTATTTTCTTCACTCTGCATGTGCAATAATGTCATTCGGTAGTGATGATGTAATGCCCTCAGTTTAATTTACCTATAATTGATCAGTTAGCTTAACTATCAACTGGTGGTGATTATGTAGCCATTATAAGGTCTTAATTAACATGAAGTTTGCAAAATCCAATATGAGTTTTGACAGTGTTTATCTCCTCTAATTACTAATCCCTTGACTCTTGTTTTGACTAATACAATTCCAGGTTTCAAACCCAAATCACTTCATATTAACAATTAGTCTTTCGAGCTTTTATTTGAATTTTCAAGTTTCATATTCAACTATTCTATTGAATCTTATTATGAGTATAGAATCTCAAGTCAGTAATACCACTTTTAGCATGTTTCGATTTGACACATTATTAGTTCAATACCTATTATTCCGTTTTCATTTTGAGACACCATAGCAATTTTGTAAAAGTTCCGATTCAATTGCTAAATAAGTCACATTAATTAATTCATAGGTTTAACTTCACTAACCAGTCTATGTTTTCTTAACCTTAACCATGCTACATTTTTTCTGTATCTACTCATAAATATAGTATAAACATGATTGGGTCAGCAGATATCCGTTACCCCTATAAGCATAGCCCAAATACTTAATGCCCACTATGCCAAGGATTATAGGATTATTGACATATTTGTACTACAAGCAGTAGAAGTTAGGGAAGAACCATACCATTAGTTTCCAAAGACACCAGAGCTTCATTCAGGTTATGGAATTAACATACTTGAGGAACATTCTTGTAACGCAACTAGACAATAAGTCAGCCACAAGGTGTTCTATGTGCATTGGTGCAAGCATTCATTTTTAACTTTTGATAAGCTATCATTACAGAATGATTTGGAGATTATGTTCTTGTTTGTGATGCTTCACATAATACTAATACATTTATTGCACACTAAATCATTATGTTAAGAGGGTACCAAGTAATTAATTGATCAATTCAACACTCAAGTTCAACTACCCACTTACTACAGTACTACTACAAGGGTTTATTGGTTCCGAGTTCAAATACACACAGTTCCTTTAGTATTCCACATCATGAGTACTGAAATAATTTGCTTCAGTCAATAGTAATACCATCCTATGGAGGTCTTGCCAAATCTTCATGCTTAACATTCATTTTACAGTTCTAAGTGGATTGTGATAAATATCCAACTTTTATACATCAAATATGGTTATATTTTCATACTATCATTAAGTTCTCTGACATCATCATATGTAATAGAATTCTACGGTAATGACAACACCATTCATGAAGATTCTTTAGGACACATAAACAATAAGATCCATTGACTTCCCATATCATATGCTACCGTTCCAAAAGATTGTAATATTAAAACATAGAAGACTTAAGTGTAAAAGAAACAATCTCACCAGGTCACACTTTCAAGGTTTCTATGTAATAATTCTGTAAGGTATAAGGGCACATGTAGATAAACATACTACAGTCAGCAAGAATTTAACATCAGTAACAATTTTTTAGTATGGCCTCAAGAATATAGACAGCTAAACAAGGTACACCTGTAGTAATCCTAGAAGTGTTCCCCTAAAGGAACAAACTGGAGGGTTCCTCTGTCTAAATTTCTAATAGCAAGTTATAGATTATTCTCAGGTTCTCAGACTTAACAGTCAGATCCAGACAATCATCAGATAAATGTTGTTGTGTCCTTTTTAAGTTATATCAAAGTACCTGGAGGCATAATAGCAATCATTCATCTGCCAAAGTCAATGAATATTTTATATCAGAAAACAGTGTTATTATAACTTGCAATGTTGGATGGACTGTTTTGATGGTACACACTTCTTGCATGGTTTGGCTATCATTACACTAGTCTTCCATGTGGTAAATATGTAGAACTATTCCCAAGGAAAGATTCATTTGTATATCTAGAGTTCCTATGATATTTTAATTTTATTCTTATCAATACATGCTTCACACCAACTATTCATTTGAGCAAGGAGTTCCATTGCCTCATAGTTTGTATTTGCACTAAATAAATGGTGAATTCTCAGAAGAATGTTATGTTTACTAACTTGATCAGCGAAAGACTAACATCAGAATTTCCATTTCCCAGCTTTGTTTGATTTATATAATTCATTTCCTAGTTCATTCATGGTTTTATCTACAAATACAATGATTGCTCAAAGAAGTACAAGTGCATCAAACATGACCATAAAATGCTAATCTCATAAGGAATATGAAATATCCATACTCTGTAATGGGTTTTCCAAAATTTATACACTAAAGAGTAGTTTACAACCCACATAAGGATTATATTGCTAGACTTAGGATGCTTAGAGTGTCAACATTATTGATTATATAGACTTGCTCTTCATTATACATGTCAACGATAGTATCCTTTCAAAGTTTACAAGGGCTATTCTGTGAAGGTGTAGAGATAAACCATAGTGTTGAGGCTCAGGCTTGGTGAAAACTCAGCAAGCTGGTTTTGATTCAGACTTGGACTCGGTGCGAAAACTTGACAAAGACTTGACAAAACTCATCAAATTTAAAAAATCATTGAAAAATAGCAAATTTTATTATATTGTGTCTCCTATCAAAATAACTTCAAATATCATGGTAGCATTACTTGGAATTGAGATTGACTGGGCAAACCAGCAATATAAACAAAATTCATTACTTGGAAAAAAAAAATGCTTCTTTTCCATTTGGTCAATTTCAAGAATGGGGATCTGGAGGCAGCAGCCTCCAGTGGGGTTGAGGAGCAGTGCCCCTCGTGGGGTCTGGGGGCAACAACCCTGGTGCATTCCTTGTCAAGGCAGGGTCAGGAGGCAGAGCCTTCACCACCAAGCCCAAATTAAGGCCTTCAAGGCCACTGGGACCTTAGCTAAATAATAAAAACCAAAATATAGCCGTATTTGTATCAATTTTTTTTTGGAATGCCTTCATATCTATAGCCAATACCATACATTCAGTTGAAAACAATGGCCTATCAGCCCTATACCTTGGCTCCTCAAATGAAGAAAGAGTTGATGAAGTTGAAGGAAGTGGGAGTCATCAAAGCCATTAGAAATTTTGAATGGGTGTCTGCTCTTATCCCGATAAGAAAAAAGAACGGAGAAATAAGGTGTGTGTTGATTTCAAAAAGCTCATCATTAAACTAGAATTACTGCCCATGATGGATGGCTTCTCAGGGTACAACTAGTGGTTGTTAAGGAATCAAAGCAACATAAAACAACATCCTTTCCATGCAATTCTGGTGAAAATAGTTTGAAAGTAAATGGGCAAGTGAAAATAAACTCAAAATGGTTAAGTTAGTGTTTGAAAGTGTTAGTTCCAAGTCCAGATTCGGGTCTCACGAGTCTTGGAAGTCTGATAAATAGATAAATATGGTGCCTCAGACTTGGAATCGTGAATCTGGGTGAGTCCTCAACAAGTTTGAACACTGTGGTAAATAGATACAGAGGTTGACTCTATCATTATAAGGATCTACGGTTATTCCTCTAAAAGAATGATTTAGACTACAATCACATTTATTATCAGTCATATACTAATTATAACCTAATAAATTGCAAAGTGAATGTGTCATCCTGATTCAACAATCATTCTAAAGAGAGGCTATTCAAAATTTCCATAGTTGCCGTGTAACGCCCCGCCACGCAACCCTAGAGGAAGTTGCAAATAACTACTTAAACGGACTAATTTTTCTTTTGTTTAAGTACAATAAATAAGCAAGCTCACTATCTAATGCCAACAACCTCTAAGGTTACGAGACAGAGGTTATATAGAACCTCAACAAAAAACATGAATCTAAACCATGTCATTTATTTACTTAAGAATTTAAACACATACATTCCAAATAAGATCAATTACATCAAAGCATAAGAGACAACTTTTCAATTCAATTTATCCATAATTAAACATTACGATTACATCTCTCATTCCCGAAATGAGGTAAGTCCAAGAACATAATTACAATTACAACTTTCCACCTCAGAGGTGTAACAAATTACAAGATTAACTGAAATAGAAAAAACATGAAGAGAACTGGATCATATGAGCTCTCCAATTGGAAGTCTCGTCCACACGAACATGAAGAAAGAACCCAACAGAGTAAGGTGCACGCCACCCAACCAAGTGGAACCCAAAGGCCCACCCCTCGTGCTAGGAGATAGTAACAAGGAATCCTAGCCAAAGCCATCAACCTCAAGACACAGACTAACACATAACTAAACCAAATTGACACAACCAAACACATGTACCACACAAGTACACTCTAACATGGTCACACTGCTTCCAGATATAAAGTAGATCAAGTATGTTACGAGAACCATACACATAGAACCAAATACCAACTGTTGTCCTAGACAGAGTGTCATCGCACAACTCGTCATGAGTTACCCATTGCGGATCTTTATAGGCTCCGGCTGTCCTGGTGGCCTCAACCGATCCCCGGCCCTCATACTTACTAATGCGGGATCAAATACTTGTCATAAAGACCAGATAGATAACCTTGCCATTCCAGGCCTTCCCACTCAACCCAAGTCTAAACAAGCACTGGCGAATATGAGTGAGGCTAGAACTTATCTTGATTAGTGTGACGTACCTCCTAACCTTTAAGTACATTGATTTAATTATCACTTGATTAACTACTTCCGAAGGTTACCCAATCTTACCTCTTACGGGCTCTGGCCCCTAACGGAAGCCACTCTTCTACTGACAACATACACACCATCCAATCACCAAGTGTACCAAAGTGCAACCACACAAGATAACACGACCACTCCTTTCTCAGGAGGCGACATAAGTTCAAACCCTCTCCACACACTGGAGGTAACAAACATAACCAAGTCACTCCTTACAAGGAGGCACAAATCACATAATCCACTCCTAATCCAAGGAGGCACAAAACACCCCCGTTCGTGGAAATCGGGTAATAACATTGACATAACTTCATGCACTACCCAAGGGAATAAACAGACGGTCGACATCACAAAATGACAACCCTCAACCTCTAGGGTCCTCTGGGAGACTTACATAATAAAGACACAATTAACCCATTTCCCCAAATACAAACACAAAGGGATATAATCACATAAGGCAATTGCGAGAAAATAAACAAATTTTGGATATATTAAATCCCTTTCCCCTAATAGAATCTAGTAATTCATTACATTAATAAAACTGATTTAATAACATCACTTTCAAATAAAAGATGAAATTTAAACCAAACATTTAACTGCCTAATTGCTTTTAAATAATAATAAAATAAACATTTACTTAATCAATTCAAAGCATGCCATTTTAAAATAACTATTTCTCCTTTGCAAAATAAATCATTTTAAAGTCAATTAATCTCGCTATTAAAACGCAATACCTTCAAATCCAATATTATCTTTTCAAACATAATATTCTAAAATAAAATCCATAATTTGACTATTATAAATATTAATCTAAAATTTCTCAAATATATTTAAATTATGATATTCAGGAAATCAACATTTTCTATGCCTATTAAATTCATATCCACAACTACAAATATATATTTTATTATAATATCTACATTAATATTTTAATATTATAAATTATAATATAAAATATTATTTAAAAATATTTTAATATTATAAAATATAATATATATATATGTTTTATTAAAAAAATATATTAATATTTAAATATTATAAAATATTAAATATATATAAAAATAAAAACAGCCAAAACAAAAACCCCACGTGTTTTCCTCTCGGGCCGCGCGCGCATGAGGGTTAGGGTTGGGTGTTGGCTTGCTCAGCCGGCCCAAGCTTGGGGTGGCGGCTTACACAGTCGGCCCCAAAGCTTGGGGCGACTGTGGCTAAGCATAGTCGATGCCCTTTGGGGCGGCGACTGTGTTTAGGCACAGCCATCCGGGCGGCGGCTTTTGGTGGCGGTGGCAGCGGGGTGTGGGGAGCGCACTGGGAAATGTTTCAAGAGACGGTACCAGTCTCGGATTCGCGCACCAGTCTCCGAGACGCGTTCCTGGGGTCAGGAGACGTGTCTCCCGGCTACTATGAGAATTTCCTTTTATTCTCAAGTCAGTCTTCATCATGCCAATTGTACATCCAAGGAGCTTGGGCCTCAAGCTGCTATTAGGGGAAAGAGTGCATCATATGGGTGCTTTTCTGTCAATTACAGAGCTCAGGCTCCCTGCACACTATCTAAATTTTGGAAGTGGCCCTTCCGTTTATGGAGGGCTTCAACGAGGGAAATTGCTAGGCAGGGATATTGTGAGTGAATGCATATCATACAATCCACACAGATCAGCAAACATAAGCCGACTGGTCAAGTACATCACAAAACATGATTATTGCATTGGCCAAGAATTTATGGATGCTTCCCAAACCAGGCAAATTGCAGTCTCTCCTTCCTTACACAAGACTCCTAAAAAGAACTACATAATGATTAAATGACTCCACCATTTGTCCATAGCTCAAGTAGCTATGTTAGAACTATCACCACGTATAACACTCTGGCATTGAGAATCCATTGGCTCTTATGGAGGATTTAGGGTTTAATTATGTTTGATTATTGAGCCTCCTTGAGCTTCAAAACAAAGTTCACAAGTTAATGGGATAAGACATCATGAGCTACGAGTGGTATCATAATTCGTCCATTTGTCCATACATCTCCTGTTTACATCTATTGATGGGTCTTAAGCTTGCAGCCCCCACCTCAGTATCTCTTGAGAAGTCTGGATTGTAGAGGACTGTTTCACTGAATCCAAATGTTGTTAATCTCCTTCTGATACCTAAAACATGGTGAATAAGTCCAGAAGACTCTGGACTTGGGTACCTGGTGAGTTTGGTTAGACTTGCAGAAACCAGCTAGCCATGTCCCTGAAACTTGGCCAAGTCAGTGGTGACTATTAAAAAAAGAAAGAAAAGAATAAGAAATGTAATACACTCAAACCTAATGCTCTTGGCAGCAAGCATGGTTAGGGCCTGATTACTGGTCAATGGCTTCAACATTCATTTTTTGAAGGGTTTGGACTCTTGGAGCATATTTAAAAGCGATACAATTATGAAGAAAATGACATGTACCATGAAGGTCCGTGTGGTCTCAAAGGCCTTAATTTGGGCTTGGTGGTGGGAGCATGCATTAGGGGCACTGCCCTTCAACCCGACTTTGCTGCCTTTGGATCCTTGCTCTTGTTTTAAAAAGCCAAAGATAAAAAACTATTTTGGTCCATGCTGGATGGAAACTCAACATTTTTTGTTCTTTTGACTTTTTTTCCAATTAAATTCCAAGTAATATAATTACACTTATGCCTTTGGTTTTCCAATTCAATCCCTATCTCATGTAATTCTGTTATGGCTGTAGTAGCATTTGCAGACTTGTCTAAGATACAAGTGCAGGACTCCACCTAGAGCTAGTGATGCTGGGTTGAGTGATTCAAGCTCCTCTGTACAGTGGTTCATGTCACTGTGTTGGGATTTTTGTTTTTGATGCCATGGATATCATAATCCATTAGATTTATACACCTAAATCAATTGAGAATATTTATATATTTAAAAAATGTTGTTCCTTTCAATTCAAATCCGTTTTTGTACTTATTTGATTGATATATACTTTTGTATATGATCAAAGTAGGTACTAACTGATAAGTTTATTATGGATTTACTGCTATTTATTGAAGGATGTATATAAAAGCTTTAAATCTTTAAACAATCTCTATATATCATGGTGTTTCAATATGTCAAGGCTGAGGGTCAGGTCCAAGTCCAAGTAAAAACATAGCTTGCTCAGCCCAAGCTGAGTCCAAGTCTTGTAACTACGGTTGAAAGTAAGCTGTCCCCATTCACTGTTATCATTGTCACAGTCAGTAAGGAACTCTTGTTGCCTGGTCAAGGATGTTGGTGTTCCAACATGTTCAAGAAGTCTCTAATGGTCTTCTTTGTAGCAAGCTGGGGATAACTATCAAAAGATTAACGTAAGCAGTCAGACACCAAAAAGACCACCCTACAATACAACACTGTCACATCTTAAGAATGTATTCACCATGCAAACACCATTCATTCACATCCAACAAGTAGTCATAACAGCAAACAGAAACTCAAGGGTGTTCCAAAATTAATCAATGGTGCAGGGCTAGTTCAGGATACCTAACCACTCACTATACGAGGCTTCCTTACTGGCTCTTAACCCGATTTACTAAATTATATCCAAGGATATATAAGACAATCCTGCCAATGGGGGTTTACCCCCCTCAAAACCTAATCCCTAACAATATTTTATTAGCAAACATTTATAATTGAAACCCTAACCTGCCAAGTGTTTTCTAGAAGATCTTTGCTGTGTTAATATTCCTTAAACTATGTTTTCTCCAAAAGCCTTATGTGTCTTCAAAACAGAAAGCACAATCTCTTATAAGAGGATAATTAACACAATGAATGGATTACTGTGGCTCATGGGAAGGCCATACATGGGTTCTGAATGTTAAGTCTATCGGTTTTGAACCGTAGCATGGCCAACAATAGCTCCCTTTGTAATCACACGATGAACATCATACCTCCCATTGCACAAGGCATTTTGTTAGAGGTAATATGTACCATTCAGTGCATTCAAGTATGAGAATTTAACATGCATGGCAAGAGAAAGATCGAGAGAGAGATCCAATAATAGGCCAAATGAACATTAGCTGGTTTTATAAGGATAAATCTAGTGTTTAGTGTTTGACAAATGGATATTGTAACAATGATAGCTTGTGTTGACATTTATAGTTAACTTTTATATTGATCACCTCTATCTTTCATTCTCTTTTCCTTGCGATAAGCTATATGCTATAACTTCTACCTTTTAAGGATTAAAATCCATTAATTACTTTAAACAACTTTACATTGTGATCTATCAAGGTCAAAAACATTATTGACACTTGTGTGATATTAATAGCATAGTAATTCAAAGATTAAAGAAAATAATCCCTACTTAACTTCCATTGACATCTGTAAGACATCCCTTCCTAAGGGCTTCGCAAAGGTTTTATAAAAGCTGTCAATATTCCACAATTAAGCACATCATTGCAATCTTGACATTGGAAACAAGAAGGAACTTTCATGTGTTGAAATCATGCCATTTATAGGACGATAATGTCAAACCACAGAAAATGCATCATGCAGGCATGGCTGTGGGGTTCGTATCATCTTCCTAATTTCATTGTTTTAAAACTCAGACTTGGGAAATATTCAGTAAATTAAAAATACATTCAGATTCACAAATTAATTTTGGATGATATGTAGATATTGTAAAAAAGCTTAAGAAATGCATTTAGAGAACATATAGTGACCAAATGCAAGGAAAACAATTCTAAAATATACTGGATTTTTTATTTGCTAACCAGCTAGTTTCTTGAAAACATTCACCAAGAACCGGTGAGTACTCGCAAGAAAATTCTTTGTAGAGGTTCTAGCAAGTTAGTTGCCAAGCCTATATAGCTCGCGAAAACTCACTGAACTATAAAATTATGGCTCATTCTTCTCTGCTGTTTTTTCTTTTCTGAGCTGAATCCACTCCTCCCATATGAATCCACTCATTATGCTTTGTTCCAACACATACAACTGAAAGAGGGGATTAGTTCATATGAATCAAATGCCCATAATAACATCAAATCAGATAAGCATAGTAATGATAACAATCCCTCAAGTTAATTAACTATCATAACAATCGATTGCTGTATATTATCTACTAGGAATTGCTAGCTGTCATAAATAATCAATTATCATCAATTGTCATGACTCATAATAATCAGTTGTCATTTTGTAATCTCTTTTGAAAGTTAATATAAAAGGGTGCAAAGTTGCAAACCCCATGGTTGCACTTCACCAATCAAAAAAATAAAATCAATTCTTCAATTGTTAGCAATAATAAATCAACAATCATAGTTGCAGAATATTTAAAAATTTGTGATTTATGCTGATTAGTCCCTGAAAAAAACATGTTTTTTTGCAAGTAATCATTCAAATAGATTTTTGACTTTTTTTTTACTAAAAAAATTATAGTTTCTGCTCAAAACAATGCATTTCTAGGTTATTTATTTATTCTCATTTCTGCTTTAATCTTACCCTAAGCTTAATCAAGTTTTCCAGAAAACTAAAGCTAACCCAAACCCTAATCTGGATTTTACACATTTAAATCCTAATTAATTGAAAAACTCTTTATCTTTTGGTTTGCCGTTATTTCCAAGATTTTTTTTTTGCCACAGGAAGTTTTTAGGGACATGACAAAAGAATAGTGATGATTACCGAGGATTTCATATTTTCCTTAATTATCAAGGCTTTGGCAATATTTATGCGATTGACATTATATGATATACCCTTTATGTACGGCTCAAAATATTGAATTGCAAATATGGACTTAGAAAAAACAATATTACAGGAATGTTTTTTTGGGAAACAACTATTAGTTTTTTGTCATCAATGTCTTGGATCACACTCTGTGATCCATCATCAAGACGAGGAACAAAGACAATATTGCCCTCCCTTAACTTTGGAGTTTCTTATACAATGCGACTAGCTTCAAGAAACACTCACAATATTTGTAGAGCATATGGTTTTATCAATGTGTCAGTTTAGACTTGAGCCCAAATACTCTCCACATGCCCATCACCAAATATGAAACTTTGTAAGGGACTAATGAAATTCCAGTCCTCTCACTCGTATACTTGTTATCTTGAATCTACTTCTACTTGGCATTATATGCCTTCAAACTTTCATTCCCAACAACCATTGGTGGGAGGAAAGATGCATACCATCAGATTTCTATTTCTATCCACATTTGGAGATTCATTGGCTCTAGATTTTAGGATAGGTTCCAATGGAAGCGTCTTGCTTCCTCCCACAATTGTCTAACCTAGTCTTTACTCAAAATGTTGATACAAATGTGTGAGAATATAAGTTTCCAGCCTTGTTCTTCATTATCAGTCTTTATTCGCTCCTTGTTTCCTTAAAGGGATCATTTCTCACATGACTATTATAGTTTGTTTTTATATTTTATGGCTAGGTTTACCTCCACAAATTCTGCTTTAATATTTTTAGGGGTTTAGCGTGTAGTCATTTTTTTCGACTCCTAACATTATTGTTTTACAATAATACTTTTAGATTGTATATGGATAAAATTACAGTTCCCATTGATGTGCAATCACTTGTAGACATTGATACATTTTGTTTATTTCTTGGATTGCATTGTGTGATATGCCAAAAACACTAGCTAAAGCACCCATGTTATTCCCTGTGGAGAATTTTCAAAAGGTACAATCATAGTTTGAAAACTCGGACTCGGCAGCCCAAAATAGGACTTGGACTCGGGACTCGACACGGACTCGGCACGGAATCGGCAAATTTTTTTGCAAAAAATCATGTTTTAAAGCTGAGAAAGCAGCCTCCAGTTGCAGCAAGAGTCCAGGCACAAGACTCGGGAGTCCAGGCACAAGACTCGGGAGTCCGAGCCAAGGACTCGGGAGTCCAAGCCAGAGACTCGGCTCGCGAGTTCGCGCCGAGTCGACTCGGCCAGCTTGCAGACTCCCGAGTCCGCAGAGTCCGCGGCGAGTCCAGCAGAGTCTTCCAACTATGGGTACAATAATAGCAATTATCATTAGGAGAATATTATTTGGATCCACTGGGAATTTCATGGCACATTATATCTTGGAGGAAAGAGCCTGTAATGTAGCTTGTAGAGACATTTTGTCTTTGGGACTCAAAAATTCAATTGGAGATTTAAGTGTGTTAACCAAGAGATGATGTTTTCTAGCAACCGGATTACTAAAGAAAATGATTTACAAAAGGATTTTCACTCCACCAGGGTTTATTTGCTAGAATGTTGCTATAAGAATTTGTTAATGCCTGTCACATTTCGAAGCCATCAATCAACTTGACTCAATTTCATACCAAGTTGATCATTAGGATAAGAAACTACATCCTCAAGTCTAATTTCTTGCCACGATCATGACCATTGCTAGTTGGCATTTATCTGCATCTTTCAATCTAATGCTTAATATCAAGCAAAGGAGGTTTGCAATATGCCGATGAATCTCTGTTTTGTAACTCTTCTTCTTGACATGGGACAGTTACAGTTGGAGAAAGTTAACCTTGTCACTAACCTTTCCACTGGATGTTTCAAGTTTAAGGATTGCAATAAGCAAAAGGTATTACTTATGAATGAGAATATATTTGTTTCTGGATACCTATATCTAACTTTTCTATACGCATGAATTGATAGTGACCAGCTCCTTGTCATCAATTATGGAATAGTTTATGTAGAAATGCTTAACGATATGTGCAATTTTGGCTTATATATGATCAATACCTTTCAATCATTCTGCTCCCTTTCAGTTATGATTCAGGATATTCCATCATCCACACATATTGGCCTTCTGTGGCAGCCATATCTGGATTTCAAGTATTTGGTCTATTCTTTTGAAGAACATGTGCAAGCAGGTCAATCCCATGGGATTGGGACCTGCTCTAGTTAGGTCTCGACTCTCGTCCTTTGCTTTGTGGTGATCTTTAAACCTCACAGCCATTCTCTGCGAGTCTACTGCATGTCAAGCAAGTTGTTTTTCAAAAGTCATATGTATTCCAGAAATTTGTCTGCGTACTCTCAACTTTATTGTAAATTGAGTCTTTGCATTCAAAACTTTGTACTGTTTGGTTTTGGAAAATGAAAATTCAAATAGCTCAAATTTGATACAATTAGTAATTTGCTGTAGAATTGGTCTTTCTTACCTAGAGCACACTGTCCAAAAAGAACCTGTTGTACATATGGGTAGTGTGTATAAGCAATCTCAAAATGCAGACCTGCACAAATGCACTCAATCAGCTAGTATGTACCTGCTTTGTTCTCTTGGCAGGTAAAGGGTTGTGACCAATAAGCAACCTTCTAAAGGAGTCTCATTTCCTATGGTTGGTATTGTTTGAGTTTGCCATCATCCCATTGTCTAGTGGTGACTTACAAATAGCTTCATCTCAACACAAATTTTTCACTCAGAGCTGTCAAATAATAAGACAATATCACTAGGACATCTAGGGGTTTATAAACCAATAGATGCAAGCCATGCCCCTCCACCTGTGCTCTATAGTGTGTTGGCATTTCAAATCGCACCTCTGGAATGCTGTTTGGAAACAGACAGCTATGTGCAGTAAACTGCTCTTCAAATTTGGAGGGGAAGCTACCTCTTTTGCTGAGTTTGCTAAAAGAAAGTAAACTAAAGCTAATTTGCCTATCTTTTTGTTTCAGCTACGAGAACACAAGGTTATAGAATTCTTAACACTGCAGCTGAGGTTTTTCTCCTTAGTAAAAACTATCAACTACAACTAACTTACACTAATGACGTTTCTAGCCTTTCAGGTAAATGCAAAGCAAGAGAGTTAGAAATGAACAAGATTGATTCTCTGACATAGATACTTAAATAAACTTTTTCCAACATACATTTACTGAATTTCAATACAAGTTGAAAAGGGAGATCATATAAGCATAACACAATAAACGGAAATCTGAGACTTTATATCAGGGCAACAAAGCAAGCACAAGACTTTATTTCCTCAAACTTCGAGCACAAGAGATTACAGTTTTGGGACAGTAAGTTGTAGCAAAATACATGCAACATGCGATCAAACCAGATTAACACTTGACACAAGACACATGCACTGAACAAGGATTTGCAACTAAAAGGGGCATGCAAACTTGCTCTTAACACAGTGAATTGAAACTAATCAATAACAAACTTGAAGGCATAGGCTCAACAATTTGTTATCACAAGCACGGTTAAAGAAAAATGGGCAAGGCTGCCCTTATTTATAACTAAGCAGAGGAGTAGGGAACCCTAAAATCTCCTTGCTTTTACAACTAAGACTTGCCAACATGCAAGCTTTATTTCTAAAACTAAAACAAGATAAGCATTTAACAACCTAAGAAAGCATGAAAAACAAGGAAAGTGCCAACTATTACTTTTTGATTTCCTTCTTTTTCAAAGAATGGATAAGAATTGAGACAAGAATAGAAAGAAAGCGTGAAATAAGAATGGAAAGAAAGCTTGGAGAAAGCTTCTAGAAGATTGCTGCTTTAAATCTCTATCACATCCACCAAAAAACGGGAAACTGCCTCTCTATTAGGAGCGTTGATACTATCTATAGCCATATTCCGCTTTTCCAAGATCGTCTCCTCTTTTGCAATCAAACTTAGAGAATCTTTGACATCTTCAGCTTCTTTATGAGTTCTATTCTTGAAAAACATCGCTGCCCTAAAAGATAACTCACTAATTGATATCTTGGCGGCTCTGCAACTTTGTGCATTCTGACACTTATCTTGATTCTCCTATAGAAGAGTATTCTACAACTTTTCCCAATACTTGTCCTTTTCCTCAAAGCCTTCTCAACATTGCCTGAGGCTGTAAACAACCCAAAATGACCAAGATGTTCAACTGCAACATAGCTTGCATCTTTCAAAGCACGCAAGTTGAACACTGGCTTGATGTGGTGCAAGTCAGTCTCAGCTGTCCCGATGAATTCATGATATAATGCTGATATGGTCTTGAACTTAGTGGGAATGTACTCCATACTGCAAAATTCGAAGATTGATTGTAAACTCACCTATATTCATATAAGTTTTTGCACACTTTCTATTTTTAGCTTGTTGATTTTCTTCTTCAAACGGATGAATTTTTTCAAAAATATTTTGAGATATGGCTTTTGTTCAGAGTTTCGTTACAAGCAAACCCAAATCGTTTGTTTTTGAAAATTTTGAGTGTAGACTGAAAAAACAGAAAACCCTAATTTCCTCAAAAAAAACATGAAAAAGCTAGCACCTGGGTTTTGTTTAGAAGCACATTTTGGATGAACCCAGTTGTTTAGATCTTGAAAACCTTGAAGTTTGACTAAAAAAGCAACCACTTGAAATTTCTCTGAAAAAGCTGTGATATGGGTTATGTCCAGAAGAATGTTTAAGAAAGTCCCAAAAGATTAGAAGTTGAAAATCTTGAAGTTTTCTCTGACATGCAAAGAAAAAGCAGCTGCTGCAACTTTGAAAAATTTCTTCAAAAATTATCTAGAAGATAGAACTAGTGTAACCTAGCTCTTTGAAAATTAAAAACAATGATCACTCATCTACGTAATACATTACCCTTCCTACCCGGGGCCAACGGGTGAAAAGGATGGCCGGATAGAGCTTCACCCACGGTTCAAAGCAGCCCTTCCTACACGGTAATAAGGAACTAGCCGCTTAACTACTTTCTCGAGTTCGGAAGGAAGGTCGCATGGGAGCATTTGTCCATCCGGTTGGATTGTTCTCTGGGGCGAGGATGTTATTGGGGGTGTAAGGATGGGCCCCAGGGAGGATTGATGGATAGTGATATTCTTCTTGACCTTCTTTCTTCAAGCAATTGATGTTTTGGATGAAAAGCATGAAAAAGCAGGCCTCCTTGTGTGCTGGTCTGAAAATTCTTTGAAAAACCAGCAAGTTTGAGTTCTTGAATCTTGAAAAGAGAAGTTTTAAATTGCTGCTCTACTTCTCCTTGGATGCCACCCGCAAGAAAATATGAAAAATGAAATACAAAGGCGCCTTAAATAAGTTCTATCTTGAGAGAAACACCTTTCTTTTGCCCTAACTCGAACTTGTGCATTGAATGTGGACGTTTGTTCTTCATTTGAAATTTTGAAATTTTGAAAAATTTGACCAAGGCATGAGAGTTTGGGCGCCCTTCTTGGCTAGAGGCGCCTATCTCTTTCAGATTTAGCCATTTTTCCAATACTTTAAACTTTTCTTCGATTTTCAACCTCTGTTTGATCTCGAATTTTGGCCTTCAGATTGATCCGACGGATGAGTTGAATGTTTCATCTCGGACCCTGATTGAATCTGACAACATTGTTTTGGAGATAACTTTTAGACAAAACATTATTTGACCCTTAAAAATGTCGGGTGGCTATTTCCTCCAGGGGCGCCCATCTTTATGTTAGCCATTTTTATGAGCTTCAAGTTCTTGTTTGTTTTCTGACCTTGAAATGAATTCATGATTTCGGGAGCTAAACTGATCAGATCGACTGGTTGTCAGGTTCATTGGATAGCTGAGAAGAAACTCGAGGGGATCTCTTGGATATTGCATCTCTAACAAAGTTGATTTGAAGCTTCAAAAGCTTGGGCACCCTTCTTGATTGGAGGCGCCTATCTTTACCAGAGTTAGATTTTCTTTGAAGTTTTTCATCCTTGCTGTTGACTTCTGTCGTTTCACTCATGTTTTCTCCTTCGTTCAGCCCTCGACATCTGACGACTGCCAGCTCCGACGAACGTGCTGATGATTGCATTGGAAAGTTGGATCAAGTTGGAAGAAGTCATGTTAGTGGCGTCTTCTGCAAATTCATTCATTTGACACCTCAAAAACTTGGGCGCCCTTCTCCTTCTGGGGTGCCCATGGCTACTAGACAACCATTTTTTTATCTATTTTCACCTTGAAGTTTGAAAACCTCTTGTCATGGCCTCTGTTCAATTTGAGTTTGCTGGTGGTTGAGTGACCTGATGAGCTAATGAAGACATCTGCTGCAAAGCTGATAGGAAACTGAACAACCTTGCTTGAGAGCACAAACCCTAATTCCATCATCTGATGCCTTGAAAAGCTGGGAGCCTATCTTTTCTAGGGGCGCCCAGGTCTGGCAGAGTTAGAAATTTTTCTAAGATTTTCAAATTTCTCCATTTGATGTGTTTTCCTTTGCTTTGCTGTTGGAGATGAAAAATTGTCTAAGGCATGAAGGTTTGGGCACCTATGCTTGACAGGCGCGCCTGGAGTCTCCAGTGTTAGCCAACATTTTGCATTTTTCAACTTTTTCTAGTTTCCTATCTCTGTTCTCCATTCTTCGTGCATGTTCATCATCAACAACTTCTGTTCAATGCTTGAATGTCTGACTTTGTCACTTGGCAGCTAACTGACCTCCATTGATGACCTTGGATCTCGAGAAAAAACTTTTGAAAAAAGTAGAATAGACCCACTAGGGCAAAACTGATCCTTTCGTGATTTCGACTGCACCTTTCCTGATGAGGAAGTATTTTGAGCCAATCAAAATCAGTCTCAACCCTAGAAGCCAAACTTTCTATTTTTAGAAATTTTCTCAAATTGCTAGTATCTCTTTCAAAAGAAACCCAGAAAAACCCAAAAAAAGTTTCTATTTTTAGAAAATTGCTAAAAATAGAAATTTTCCTAAAATTTAGGGTTGAAAAACTGAAATCTGGGTTTTATTGATTTGATCGCTCTGAGCCGATCCAGATTGTCAAATTTTGAAAATTCTAAGTTTTTGACCCTCATGCATGACATGCAAACCCTAATTTAGACCCTTTTGACATATTTTAACCAGACTTTGACTCGTTTCTTCAAAATGCCTAAGTGTAGCAAAATTTTTAATTTGGGGTACAACATAGTGAGACAAACCTTCTTATGAATCTTGACACATCTTTTCCCCATATATGATCAGAATTAGCTTCATGGCTTTCACAAGCCCTTAAACACATAACGTTTGCACTTTGAGCGCTCAAACAATAAAACAGTGCCACCAACAAACCTAAGAGTTTTTGTTGAGCTCCCCGACGACTCTTGAGATGTAGTTACCTCATGCATGACTGGAAAAATCATCATTAAAATAACATGCAATGTGAAGCATTTACAGTTCTAAATATTCTTGAACATCCATGCCTACTCATGGGTAGTGAATTAACTATAAAAGTAAATGCAACTAGTTCAATATGCATCATGCAACTGCAATGTTTGAAGGTAATAAAAATGTGTTAATAAATAAACTAGGGTACTACCAACTACAAGCTACTTCATTGCGACTATCAAAAAAGTGTTGTTCTCCAACGATATATTCTCCTCGAGAATCTTAGTATTACTTTTCCTGGTATTTTTTGGCCTAGGGACATCTATATTTGGAAAAAATAATAAATTGCAGCCATAAACAAATGCTAAGAGTAGGGAAATAAAAGTAGAAATTTAATTCATTTCCCAAATATAAACTAGATGCAAGGCTGCTGACATGATTACTAAATTTTTCCTGTTATTATAATGATAAGAGCTGTAACTTAAGTATAATATTACTTGACAGCAATATGATCGATGCCACTTCGCAGTTCAGCTTTTGGAAAAGTTCTTAGATGGAATGTGGTGTATGAAATATGACTTTCAGCCAATTCACAATTTGATTTTCTCTTTCACTGAGACAGAAAATGTCTGCATGCAGCTTTGAGGCAATCACACTTTTGCATATCATGTTTAAATAAGATCTGTAGAAGCATTCTTGTAATTCTATAATGTCTCTTTTTCATGTCTTTTGGGCCTTTAGGAGGATGCGAGTTACTTCCCTTTGATCTTGTCCTTTAAGTGCTCTTTTTGATTTTCCAAATGTATTGTTAGGTGGTCACCTGACCATCATGTGTCATCCAGTGCCTCTTATTTTGTCCTGCCTGACCAATCATATTTTGATGCATCTTATCTTTGTTGTTCAAATCCAAATTGGGTCCTTTTTTAGGTCGAAAGTGCAACTTTGAGCTTAAAAGCATGTGTTGGATGAGTATCTAGGGATGCTGATTTGGAGTTAGTTATATTGATGATTGGGGCTGTAACTCATCTTAATTGGAAACATTATCACTTGCAATCATCCACAATCCTATGAAACCCGAACCCTATTTTTTGTCATCTTGGTAAACAAAATGATGAAACTATAAAAGAAACTTCATTCCGGTGGTTCCTTGTTCCCTTGCAATCACATGAAACATGTTATTTATCCCCACTTTATGGCAATGTAATATAACAATTGAAGTTCAACAAAAAATCGGTATGTTGATAGAAGACTAATTATGATAAGGTATGGATGATGTCCTTGGAAATAAATTTAAATGAATTATGTTTCTAACCTTGACAAATGCTGAGAGCTGGAAGGAAACATGAAACAAATGGTCTAACTTGTTGTGTATGTTCATCCTCCTAATTAGAAAACTGTTCATGCTTGTGTTGAAGTTTCAATCAGTCCGCAACTTTGAAGCAGGCAAGATCATCATATGACATTTATTAATTATCAGCACCACCCTCTTATTAGAAACTTAAGAACTGAAAGCATCCAATTTCCTGACTATAATGCAAGAGACTGTCTTGGTGATTGAAGATCCTAAATTATAGAAACAAACTTATATCATGTTGTTCTTATTATTTGTAATAAAAACCCTATTCTCTTTACTTCTCTCTTCACATCACAATTACAATTACCTCCACAAGGTGATTGGACATATTTAAGTAGAATTTGTTAATGAATTAATGTCAAGGTAAGAAACTATGATAGTGATTGCTAACAATTTATCGTTGAAACTTAGATAAAGCACTCATTCTAGAAAATATAATTGTGTTTGAAGGCTGTTTCATTTTTTTGATGTCTCAAAAGCCTTTAGGCCATGAATGTTGTGGTTTTATGGTGCATGAACAAGGGGATGATACTGTGGATGAATACATTTGATAATTACCTCTTATACAGCATTAAGTTTGAATCTTGTGTGTAGTTTGTAGTGAAATTAAAAAAAGGATTATCTTGTTTTGTCGAGTTACTAAAAGATGGAGCTATTGGACAGGCAATTTGTGAAGCTTGGCTACATTTTGAACGAGAGTATGGCTCATTGGTAGATCTTGATCGAGCTCTAATGAAGGTAATTTTGTGGAATTAGGTGCTTTTCAATTTGGCATTTTCTGAACTTATATTTCTAAAATATCAGTTTCATTTTCTTAGGTTTTAGGAAAAAAATCTTAACTATATGTTGCAATCCCATGTTGCACACAGCACATAATTCACAATGCATGTTTCTAGTGTTTGAAGTTGTTCCAAAAAGATCATCCCCGAGGAACTAATAGACTACTGGTGTTAGAAAGAAAAAGACTACCATCTATCTAATATTTACTAATGCAATGGTGGACCTCAATTTCTGCTAAGGCAACAATATAATAATTGATCTAAAAGTGGCCAGAAATATGACTTTGACAAAGAATTGAACAAAAGTGATGGAGCTTAATGGAACCATGCAGTTGTGATATGTTGTTGACTTCAACAAGATATTTCACCCTAGGACCTTGTGGATGTATGAAAACCACCAAAACATGAACATGCCAACTTAACAATATGAAACTGAAAAAATTACAAGAACCACAAAATGCTTCTAAATATTATTGATTGCTGTTTCAGTTTCTTACAAATGGTAGCACCTTGTTAGCAATTAATGATGGGAACTACGTTAAATTCAGTTTTCTGAAAGGTGGGTGTGGAGTTCCCATGTCATGGTGGGTGCCTACCAAATACATTAACACATTTTGACTTGTCGATATGGTAGGTGTTGTACCCAAACCAATTTTTTTGCTTCATTAAGGCATTTTGCTTAAAATGGTTTAAACCTTGTAAAAATGATGTCAAAACATAGTTTTTGGGCAAATCAAGTATGGGCTTTTAGTCAGTTTGATGTCAAGAAGATATTGGTAAAATTTGGAAAATTTGAAAATTAGGCTCTGGACCCCTATTTTTAGGCAAAAAACCCTAAAAATTGAAACTTGTCAGAATTGACTGAAAATTGTTTTGATTGGCTCATTTTGCTTCACGATCACAATGGTGAAGTCAGATTCAGTTAAAACTCACTTTAAGTCTAGTGGGTAGTTTTCGCTTTTTCAAGTGGAAAGTTAGGATCTCTGAGGTCAACAATGGTAGATGGCTAGGTGCCAGGTGTCGAAATCTAAACTTGAAACGCTCCAGCGAAGATTCTATGTTTAAAAACCTAAGTTACCGATTCGTTTTTGGATTCGGGTACGGGTACGCGAATTTGGTATGAAATTCGGCAAAAAAAAATTTGGGGTTTGGGTACGGCTTGGATTCGGCAATACAAAAAACATATAAAAATCAGAAATATATACATATTTGCAGCAGTAATTGAGTTTAGAATACACCACCATATTAATAGTCTAATAACATAGCAAAAATACATCACCACTTTCATAGTCAAATATTAAAATATTAGTGATACTCAAAAGTCGAATCTCATGATATAAAATTATAAATTAAAGTTCAAACATAAAATAAAAAATGTCAAGTGTTTACAATCAGCTATTATTGGTCAATGATCAATCTGAATCATATGGGTCATCAAAAAAAGCAGCATCATCAGCATCATTAGATGATACATTTTGTGTAGAACCACAAACAGCATTAGTGGCACTCGCACAAGCATTGCCACTAGCACTAACACTACCACTCTCATACTCAGTAGCTGCTTCAGGCTCATAGTCATCATCAATATCAAGTGCAACTAAGTGACTTGTGGAAGCATCCAAGTCAAGCTGCTCTGGCTCAATATCCCACCTCCTTGTGTCTCCTTCTTTGTAGGAACTTTGCTTATCTGTAAGGAGGCGCAAGTTTGAATGCACATACACCAAGTCCTTTGCCTTTTTTGAATGTAGCCTATTGCGTTTTATTGAGTGGATGAAGGAGTATGTGCTCCAATTCCTCTCAGAAGCCGATGAACTAGCAACCTATTAAGACCAAATTAAATAGTTAAGAACTTAAGAGTTACAAAATTAATAAAAATTAAAATTATAAATTAAAATTAAAATTACAAAATATAAAACTTACTTGGGATAAAATTTTAATTGCAATAGGTTGGAGGTGCATGTATTCTTGCCCATGGAAGTAACAACTATGAGCATCCACCCTGGACTTGTCTCGAAGAGCATCCATATTCTGACCAACAGTACCGGAGCATGCAAAAGCCATGAATTCAGCCCTCACTCGATCACGTTGGTCACGATCACTGAAGATTCTACAAAGTGCTGCCTTGTACCCTTGACCCACTTCAACATCCCTATATGGAGCAACTCTTGGTGAAGCAAAAAGTATCCCAGGACTATAATATTTGGGACTCAATGCGAAAGCGAGAAGATGCAATGGAGTGGTCATTTTGTCCCATCTATCAAATTTGAAACTAAAAAACTTAAAAGAATGAGAACAATCAACAAAACAATAAAAACAAAACAAAATAGTTCATTTGTTAAAAAAAATGTAAGAAAAAAAAAAAAAACTTCAAAGAAACCTACCTCTTTTGAAGAAATCTTGCTCTACAATCTTCTTGGCAACGAATGGACACTTGCAAGTGCTTAGGAATAGCACAACAATCAACTTTGAACAACCAACGATCAGCCTTCAAGTCTATTCAAGCTTGTGCAAGCAAGAGAGAAAGTTCAGCAATGGAGGCAAAAAAACTTGTTTTTCATTCACAAATTGTTAAATGATATTGTTTTTACCTATTTAGTGTGTTTGGAGGGACGAATTAGGGTTGCAATGATTATTAAAATGTTAAAAGTCAACATTCGGTCAAAAAAATGAATTAAAAATTCAAAAAAAAGACCTTTTTTTGTGGACTGGGCGTTTTCACGCCTAGATTCGTCGCGGATTCGCCTTGGATTCGTTTTGCTGAATCCGTAGGCGCCCGGCGAATCCAGCTTGAATCCGTAGGCGCAAAAACATATCCAGGGCGAATCCAGGGCGTACCGTACCCGAATGCCGTACCCGATACGTATCGAATCGTATCCGGGCTTTGCTTGGGACGAATCTGTAACTTAGTGAAAAACATTCAAAATGATTCTTTGCGACAGAGGGGTTTTCAAAGTGATGAAAATCATCAAAAAATTTCTAAGTTTGGAAAGGAAACAAAAAAAGAGCGCCTGTTAGCCAGAGGCTCCCAAGGTTTCGAAGGCTCAGATCAACTTTTTAAGGTTTGTCACTTCCAAGAAGTCTTCTCCGAAATCTTGCCAGCTTCGTGATGAGCTTATCAGCCAATCTAGAAGATTGGTCTAGCACTTGAAACTGGAGATTGAATGAGGAATCAATAAGTTAATAAAATGGCTAACACTGGTAGAGAAAAGAGCGCCTGCAAGCCAGGGGCTCCCAAGAATTCAAGGCATCAGATGTCAGTTTTTGCATTGACTATCTCCAAGATGATCTTCTCAGCTTCAGCCCAGCTTCGCAATGGATCTGTTAGCCAGTTCTTAGGACTTATCAAATGGCAGCAACAGTTGAGCGAATGGACCCGTAAAACGGAGGTTGAGCTGAAGATTGCCAAGGCAACAGAGCCCCTACTGACCAAGGGCACCGGATGTGGATGTGGTTTTCGAAGGTTGTCTTCTTCAAGGAATCTGCTTAGCATCTTGTCAGCTTCACAATGAATTCAATAGCAAGATCACGGGACTTTTCTAACGCATGAAACTGGAGATTGAACATGAAATGAGGGAGATGAAAATTTGACTAACATTGGAGCAAAAAGCACACCTGCTAGCCAAGGGCGCCCAACTTTTTGAGGTACCAGATGGAGGTTTCTGACCAAATGATACCCAAGATGTTTATCTCGGACTTGGTTTGTCTTCGCAACGAATCCGCCAGCGGATGAATCTGAGTTGCTGAACTGCCGAAATCAGGAGTCAAACAGAAGGTTTTATCATGGTCAAAAATGTCAAAAAACAACAAAAGAGACCCTAGAGGCCAAGGGCACCCAAGGTCTTGGAGCCTTAAATGCAGTCTTTTGGGTTATCTTAGATACTCATCCTGTTGGTGACGCTTCTAGCTTTCTGTTGCATATCTTAGTCGGGTTAGAAGACTTGTTAGTAGTTTGTAGCATAGATGAAAAACTCGCCTAACTCGCGAGTAATCGCGAGGCAAATTGAGAGGCGAGTTAATCGCTTAATAACTCGCAGCCGGGTAATACCAAAAAATTGCGGCGCATCTTTTGAAAAAAAAGGCGAAAAAACGCGAGTAAACCATGAAAAACGCGGGCGAAATAACAAAAAAAACGTTTTTATATTTTTTTGCCCTAAGTTTTTATCGACAAACTCTGCAAACAGCGTTTCGTTGTTATTTGATATTTCGTTCAACAGGAGATAGCAGAAAACGCGACGACGGCTTAGGGAAAAATGTGAGGAAAAAACGAGGCAACAAAAAACGCGAGCTCAGGAAAAAACACGACCGCGGCTTAGGAGAAAAACGCAAGCTCAGGAAAAAACGCAACGGCGGCGCAGGAGAAAAACGCAGGCAAATAAATCGATGGATAAGGAATTAAATTGAAGGTATTTTCTTTGATTTTCTCTGCGAATTCAATAGATTATTCTGCATTGAAAATCTCACGAGATTCATAAACAAAAGACCTAAAAAAAATTAAAAATCTATAACGTTTTTGCCCACATAAATTTTTTAATTAATTATTTTGAACATTTTTGTCCAACGCCAGATCTATCATATAGTAAGTTTTTTAATTAATTTTTATTTATTTATTGATTTGTAATCAAATATTTGTAAAAAATAATTTATACATATTATATAATATATTATAAGTAATAAGACAATAACTATAGTCTATAATTATAAGAATTTAAAATTTTGAATTTTTTGAATTTAATTGTTTTTTAAAACTTACAATTTAATATATTAAGTCATAGATTACATAATCGCCGATTAATCTCCGAGTGGGCGATTAATCGCCAGATTCCAAGCAAAACGATTAATTTCTGCCTTTACTCGCCAAATGCTACAGTGGTTTTTTTCCTTGTTTTTTTTCTTGGAGTACCAGCCATGGAGTTTTGTATGGTTTCAGAAGCCTTAAATTGGTGCTAGCGGCGAGGGCGCTGCCCCTTGACCCCGCGAGGGGCGCTACCCCCAGACCCCCACAAGGGGCGCTGCCCCTCAACCCCATTGGGCTTGCCGAGTACTCTCCGATTCTAAGTATGTAAACTATGTATTAAGTTATTAACTTATAATTTTTAATTTCATTTTTTTTTAACTTATAATTTATAATTGATTTAAGTTATAATATAATTTTTAATAATTTAATTTAATATATTAATTTATAATTTTGAATTAGATTTTTGTTTTTAAAACTTATAAATTTATAATATAATATATTAACTTGTAAAAGAAAATTAAAAACTTTTAATTTAATTTAATTTATTTTTATAACTTAAAATTAAAAATAATTGAAATATATTAATTTTTATTATGATAAATTGATGAATAGTAGAAAAGAAAATAATAACAAAAATAATGTTATTTAAATTGCAAATTTTATTTCAATATCATATTTTATTATTATTATTGTCTTTTCTAGTATTCTACTATTCATTATTATCAATTTACCATAATATAAATTAATATATTAAAATATTTCAATCATTTTTAATTTTAATATGTTTCAAAATTCAAATCTTTCAAATTTCAATCATTTTTAAATTTAAATATGTTTCATTTATTTTGTTTAACTTTAACTTCACTTTTTATCTCTTACCGTTTATCTTGTCTCTCTTTTGCTAGGTATTTTACTAATGGATTCTGCAAGTAAAAAGAGTGGTGGCAAACCAAGAGATCCTTGCTGGAAACATGGAACACCAGGTGCAATGCGAGGAGAGGTGATTTGCAACCATTGCACCGTGTCTTATTTTGGTGGCATAAATCGGCTGAAATACCACCTGGCACGAATCCCTTGTCGAGATGTTACACCATGTACAAAGGCACCCGAAGAGGTTGAGATGGAGGCCAAAGCACTCCTTGCAGCATTTGACCAAAGGAAGGAAAGTAAAAAGAGAGCAGCAGAGGCGATGGCAGCCCCATATGCAGATTTCAGTTCTCCAGGGTCACAGAGGACTATGGGAGGCTCTTCTTCTCTTGGGCCACGGATACGAGGATTAGGAACTGGAAGTGTGGGCAGCCTTAGTTCTAGTTTTTTTGTTCCATGTAATACTCCTGGTGCACAACCTTCATTGGAAGGTACTTCTTGGAATAAAGAGTTGCAAAATGAGGCGAAGTTCGCATGTGCTAAATTTTGGTTCTACAACAATATTCCGTTCAATGTTGCTTCTAGTCCTTATTGGGAAGGGTTGGTCACTGCATTGACCGTGGCAGGTAAGGGGTTCAGGGCCTCAAGTCCTTATGAGTTGAGTGGGCCATTATTGTAGAATGAGGTCCAAAACACACACAAACTAGTGGAGGAACAAAGGAGAACTTGGGAAAAGAATGGCTGCACCATTGTATCTGATGGGTGGACGGATGGCAGAAATAGGACACTCATCAACTTTCTAGTGGCTTCAAGGGGACAATTGGTATTTCTAAAATTAGTTGATGCCTCCAATGAAACAAAAAATGCAGAGACCTTGTGCAACATGTTGGATGAGGTGGTGATGGAAGTAGGAGTTCAAAATGTAATTCAAATTGTGACAGACAATGCAGCTGCATATGTGGTAGCTGGTAAACTTCTAATGGCGAGGCATCCTACATTATTTTGGAGCCTTTGTGCTGCCCACTGTCTTGACTTGCTCCTTGAGGACATAGGGAAACTAAGTTGGGTGAAGAATGTGGTTGAAGATGGAAGGAATATCACAAAGTTCATCTACAATCACACATGGGTCCTAAGTCTTATGAGAGAGCACATTGATGGTAAGGATCTCGTGCGATCAGGAGTCACATGCTTTGCCACCAATTTCCTCACCTTGCAGAGTATTTTAGCTACATTGCCCAACCTCAAGCGCATGTTTGTGAGTGAAAAATGGTTGGAGAGTTCTTATTCCAAGAAGCCTGAAGCAAATAAAGTCAAGAAGACCATTTTTGATGATAGATTTGCCAAACAAATGGAGGAGATCATCAATGTAAGTTTTCAAACTTTGATTGATGATTTAGTTTTTTGCTTTCTAATAAAACAACTTGCTGATTTTGTTATTTTTTTTATATTTTAGGTGTCAGAACCGTTGGTTAGAGTTCTATGATTGGTGGATGGGGATAAAAGCCCCATGGGGTATTTATATGAGGCCATGGATAAGGCCAAAGAGGCAATTCAACATTTATATGGGTCAAACAAGACCAAATATGAACCCATATGGGGCATAATAGATCGGAGGTGGAACCGACAACTCCACCAACATATTCATGCTGCTGCCCACTTTTTGAACCCCAAGTTTTATTTCTCTCCTACTTTCAAAGAAGATACAGAGGTTCTTGTTGGCCTCAACACATGTATTGAGAGATTGGTTAGTAATGATGAGCTTCAAGATCTCATACTTGATGAGATACAGAGCTATAAGAAGGTCGAAGGGCCATTGTTTTCTTCCAAAGATTGCATTCATAGGAGAGACACTCTACAACCAGGTAACAAATTCATGTGTTTAATATTGTTTTACTATTTATGTTAATGTTTAAGTTTATTAAATCCTCACTAAGTTATAAATGACAATTGTTATCCTTGCAGATTTGTGGTGGGAAGATTATGGTGCCACAACGCCTAATCTTCGAAAGGTTGCCATTCGTATTTTATCGCAGCCTTGTAGTGCATCTAGTTGTGAGTGCAACTGGAGTGTCTTTGAGGCCATTCACACGAAGAAGCGCAATCTGTTGACTCAAAAGCGCTTGAATGACCTTGTCTACGTTCGGTACAACCTTCAGTTGCATGAGAAGAAGGTACAAGGGCTGAGTTCACATGAAGCACTTGACCTTGATAACATTGATCCATTCTCAGATTGGACTGCTGAGCCTGATGAGGTCGATGTGGAACCATGGATAAGTGATGAGGAGTTCGTTGAGATGGAGAGGGAGGTAGAGGCAGTTGAATGGGAAGCAGAGGTGGCAGCATATAAGGAGGAAGTAGGCGAGCTTGGTCAGTCAGCAGAGGTTTCTTCACACACACAGCTTGATCCTATCCCTATGGATGAGGCACCTGTCGACACACCTGTTGAGGCTCCTATTGAGAACACTACAACTATACCATCTACATCAGCATCACCCACACAATAGTGACAAAAGCTTTTGAGTTTCAGTCGGAGAAGAAATTTAGGATAGATAATTTTTATTGATATTGAAACTTGAAGTTGATATGTATTGAGAAGTCGAACTTGTTTTTTGGTCTATGATACATTGATGATTGATATGTATTAAGGTTTTAAACTCTAATTTTGATTTATATATGATGAAATCAGTTGATAGTAGATACATTGATGATTGATATGCATTAGACTCTAATTTTGATTTATATATGATGAAATCAGTAATATGTTCTAAAAATTCAGTTTATATGTGAGTTTTTAAAGAATATTTTAAAAAATTATGTATTTTCAAATGTTCGATAAATTTGCTGAGTTATTGCCGAGTTTTTCCCGGAGTTTTTGCCGAGTCCTGAGTTTTTAAATTTTTTGGGTCTGCCGAGTTATTGCCGAGTCCGAGTTTTTCAACTATGGTTTGTAGCCAGGGATTAAGTGGAGATTCAACCATTTTTCCTTTGGGAGGAAAAGTGCGCCTGGAGGTCAAGGGCTCCCATGTTTTTCACCTAGCAAATGATGTTTTTAGGAAAAGTGCTCTCCAAGAGCTTATGTTCAAAATTCATCTAGCTTCGCAATGAGTCTGTCAGCCAGCTCTAAAGTTTTGCCAATTGTCGAAGAACACGAGATGAAGTAAGGTCAAAATTGCCTTCAAAATGATGAAAATTTGACATAGTCTAAAAGCTAAAAGCGCCCCTGAAGGCTAGGGGCGCCTTGAATTTTGAAGCCTCAGAAGTCAAAATTCGGATTTGTAGCCTCAAGGAGTTTCTTGTCAATTTTGATCTTGCTCTTCAATGAAATTGTTAGCCAGTCATTTGGATACATCAGTCAATCAGAATTAGTGATCGAACATGAGCCCCAATGACGTTTGCAAATTCAAATTCTCAAGAAAATTGGCTAAGTCTGAAAAGTGACACCTAAAGTCAAAGTTTGACTTTTGAATTGAAGTGAAAAGGGATGCCCTATAAAGGTGGAGGTTGTGAACTAAATTTAATATTAAATCTTCAGTTGTACTTCTCAAGTCGACTTCAACTGGACTTAATTTTTGCATGCAATTGGTGGATTTATTTTTGCATGCATAGTTAACTGAAGTGCATGGAGGTGGCGCCCTATTTAGGGCTAATTTCTCAAGCAATTAACTATTTTTGAGGTCCAATCAGAAGGTGGCGTCCATTTTTAGGTGTTTGCAAGCATAAGTTGGCACCTTTCTTCATAAATTTTATTTGTTAAGGCCAGAGGCGCCCATTATTCTCATCACAGGTGGAAGCAAACATGTATTTTCTTGAGGAAGGAAAGATCTGAAGGTGATACGAGCAATATTTTTCAGTGTTTTTCGCAATGCCAGGTCTAGATTGTTCAGAGGAAGTATTCTTCAGACTTCATTTTTTAGAGTGCATGCAGACTTCATCAAATCCAATTCAAGCATAGGCGACATTTTTTCAGAGACAAAATAACTTCTATCTCTAAACTTCTTCTATTCTTGTCTTAGGTTTTCTCTCGCATGTCAAAGTTAATGGTGAAATTTTCAAAATCTGATCATCTTGGTTCACATATTTTAGTGTCAGCAGCAAAACCCATGTCTTAGATTTTTTCGAGAAAATTGTCCCATTGCTTCCATTTTTGAAGTACTGTGCTTTTTTCTGAAAATTCCTTTGTGGGTGGGCCAAAAACTCATCTTTTTGAAAAACGGAGAATCTGGGTCCACTCAACTCATTGGCACCTACAAAACCCATGTCTCAGATTTTTTTGAGAAAATTGCTCTGCTACTTCCATTTTGAAGCATTGTGCTTTTTTTCCGAAAATTCTTTTGCATGTGGGCTGAAAACTCAACTTTTTGGAATCTGGGTTTGATTAGTTCTCCAATGGCAACAAAACCCATATGCCAGTTTTTCTTGCGAAAAATTGCTTCTGGTGCCCCTACAGCCCCTGTTGCTTCTTTACCGAAAAGCTCTTGCATGCCAAGGCAAAAGGCATTTTTTCGAATTTCTGACATTGTGTTCTTAGAATTATATTCTCTACAAAACCCACGTCTCGGAATTTTTCGTGAAAATTGCCCATTTTTAGCTTCGCCAGAAGCTATTTTTAGCTTTCCGAAAAAGTTGTCAGAACATAGTCGTGTTTACAGTCAACATGCGACTTTTTCAAAATGTAGTGTACTCAAATTGAATTCAAGACCAAATTGGTCTTAATTCACGATTTCATAAGAAAAGTTGACACTGATTTGCATCAATCGCATCCGGAGGGTTGATTCAGACAATTTGACAGGTGCAGTCACTCAAAGTCCACATGGTTTTATACCTCGTATAGTTGATAGCCTTCCCAGGCCAATTTAGAGGGTTGATACTATTGGAATTCTGCGTGTGCAATGAGTGCGTGTGCATTTCTCACAACCAAAGTGTTCGTGGTCGAACTTTGTGGTTTCGTCATGCAACACTCTTCCATTGAGAAGAATCAAGAAAAGTGTCAGAGGCATAAAGCTGCAGAAGAAACAGAGGCCATCACTCCAATTGCAGAGCCGCCAAAGTTACCAATCAGTGAATTGCCAGTTGATGCTATGCAAATTGAGTTCCAGAATCTAGTTCATGATAGCCTTGATGGAGATCTTGAGTCGTCCAAGTTGGATCACTTCTTGGTGATGACAACTAGTTTCAACAAGGAGACTGCAGATGTTAGAGAATGCTAGAGGATGATCAAAGATGGAGAGGAGTTGAACAAGGAGTTTATCATCGTGGATAGAGTCAAAGTGCCAGAGGATGAGACAATCAACAAGTTCCTAGAGGAGGTGATAGCCAAAGAGGGCTTATAGAAGACAACTAGTTAGATCCTGCAGTTATTTCCGATGATAGAGTCAGAAGCGGTAGTTAACTCGACATCAGTCTTGAGTTCCAATTGCTGATCTCATGCACGCCTATCTCATCTTCATACATATCTTTGCAGTAGGATGGACTTTCAGTTTGGATCCAGTTGACTGATGTTAGTTATTAGTTAGCTTTCATTTCAATAAGGATGTGCATGTTGCACATCTCCATTTAGTCTAGTTTTGTTTCAGTTAACTGATGGTAGCTTTTCAGTTAACTGTATAGTTTCATTTCGTTAGACTTAGAGAATAAATTCTTGCATGCTTGCAAGACTAAGTGTAAACTCAAGGTGATTTTAGGGTTCCCTACACCTTTTGAGTTCTATAAATAAGAGCACCCTTGCTCATTTGTAATTAACTTTTGCGTGATAGCATACATGCTGAGCCAACTCTTGCTTGTAGTATTGCTATTTGTGTATCTGTTCACAAACTGTTCATTGTGATAGAGAGTTGTTGCATTGTCGACAATATTCCTATTCTTAGTATTAGTTCACCCTTGAGCTTTTATTAGTAATAAACAAATTGTTGAACCGCCTTGCCGTGCAATGTTACTTGTAATGGTTCATCTTTGTTCAATATAATGTTGGTTGATCGTTTATCTGTGTGATAGGTCCTTCATAGAATTTGTTGTCCTGGGTTATATTTGTTTCTAATAAGCCTGTTCCATATCTACACCTCGGATAGGAGTCGTCTTGGGAATTTAGAAGTAGGTTTATCGTATGTTGTTGTGATTAATAATCTTTGTTTCATATCTACACCTCGGATAGGAGTCATCTCCTCCTTGGGAATTTAGAAGTGGAGATTGTAGTTTGATGTTGCCAATAACCTTTCTTTTAGCTTACACCTCGGATAGGAGTCGTCTCCTCCTTGGGAATCCTGACTTAAAGATTATCGTCCAAATATTCCCCGCTCCTAAGTCCTCATGCTCTATTACTCTTGAGGAATAGGATAGATTAAAAGCATTTAGTTAGTTGTAGTTAAGATTTGCAAAACCAGAGAAAAACCTTAGCTGCAACGTTCTTGGTTTTCTTAACCTTGTGCCTCTTCCAGCTGAGTCAAAAAGATAGGATTTAGATCATTTACATTTTCACGCATATCAGCAAGAGAGGGAGCTTCCCCTCCTAATTTGAAGAGCAGTCATTACGCACTGTGCATAGCTATCTGTTGCCAATACGCACTCCAGAGGTGCGAATTGTAACGCCAAGCATAGGTGCACATGTTTATTCAAAGTGCACATTTTTTAAGGGTTGGTGTGTAGGTGCCACCTCACAGTATGCACCTATGTAATAAATTAAGGCATGTTAAATTACCATTCTAAATGGTAGGTGCACAAATTTATTCAAAATACACATTTTGTAAGCGTGGGTATGGTAGGTGCCACCTCACAGTATTTGTATATTGAATACAATGAGTTATATTAAATTACTGTTTTAAATGGTAGGTGCACATCTTTCTTCAAAGTGCACATGTCCTAAATATTAAAGCTAAGTTAGAAACTGGCCTGAATTTAACTTAACATTAAAAGCAAACATTTCAGAACTTAAACATGCTCAGTTTGTAACTTGTTGGCTTGACTATGCTGCAAGGGATACAAGATTTAATATTATCCTCTATGCCGTTTGTGTGTACAGTGCATAGAAGTTTTCTTGAAGTGTGACAATGTTTTGGTGACTTAAAAGTTAAAAATAATCAGCTGATTTGGAGTAGTGTGTCCTAGTTGATCTTGCTGTGAGGTATGGTACAAGGAACGCGTGTGGTCAAGCTTGTAGAGAAGAGTGTCATGCAAATAGAACTTAGAAGTATTCAACCCATTGTCCTTGAGAAATGATTGTAGGTAGGCGCAAGTTATGGATTTATGTAGTATTGTGGGTCCCAAACAACAACGTTTTGTGCACTAGTATTGAGTACACTAAGGAGTGGGTTGACTTGAGATTAGCTCGAGCAATCGGTTGCTTTGTTATACTTTTCCTTCTTGTGCTTGATTACTAGATAGAACTGTTGTAGGTATGTCATCCCCTTCGCTTTCATTCTCCAATTCACTTTGTGAAAGACTGTATCCAACTCTAGGAGATGGTGTTGCCATTTCTTCATGACTTGAATATTAAAAAGGCTGCTTTTCATTGGTAGAATACATTTTCTATGTGTAAGTGAATTCTTTTGAATTGTATGCAACAAGATGTCCATGTTGAGTGAGTATAACACAAAGTGCATGATTAGATGCATTGGTCTCTATTTCCAAGGGTTGATTGATATTAGGCATTGTAAGCATAGATGTAGAGCAAAGTGTAGTTTTGAGTTCTCATGTGCTTGGTGTTGTGTAAGTGTCCACAAAAATGCTGATTAAGCTTGTATGATTTGATTCAACTATCAAGATATGTGTGAAAATCCTAACACAAACTGTTGATAGAAATTTGTGAATTCGGAATTTTGTGGTTTTGTATGGTTATTAGTTGTCATGTCCCCAAAATTGTAACACATTGAAATGCAAATAAATAAATAAATAATAATCACAAAACACATTTTAGTGTGAAATATAAATAACTACATAAATAAATATCAAAAATGTAAATATAATGGCAATCTAAATATTATTACCATAATTATTAATATTATAATTCTAATACATTTATTATAATAAATAAGACAATTAAGATTAGTAAATTATAAATATCATAATAATAAAGATTTCACAAGAAAAATAATATTAATAAAATATTATTATAATTATAGTCATAAATATTAAAATACATATAAAACCAATATTTTAAGAATAAATATTAAGAAATAATATGTATATATTAAAGAAATAATGCAGCAACTAAACAGCGATTTCCTATAAAGATAAATGGGCAGCAATTACATTATGGAATGCAGTAATTAATATAAAAAAACCAGTGGAAGAGTTGTTAAAGAAAGGCAGCAATTAAATCTAACAAAGGGATATATTTTATGAAAAGTCACCTCTTTCACCAAACAATACATTCTCCACCACCCCCATGAGTCACCTACCTTGAATAGTATAAATAGAAGGAAGGAAAATAAGGAAGAAAAAAAAAAGATGGAGAAATACGATCTGCAATTCAAAACAGCAGCAACAATGATTGTTATGCATTGGAATCTAGTCATTTAATATATATATTATTTAATAGGCATACAAGTATATATGCATAGATATAGATAAATTTTATAATGAATAATATGCAATAAATAAAGAATATATATGAATAAGGAAAGAACAATTATATAAACATTTATATATATATATACACACACACATACAGGATTATGCAATAATGATACTTATAAGTAATGATGACTCTTTAATATAAACATAAGTACATTATGTATATTTATGAATGGTCCTCATCCTATGATCAATTAAGTATAAGGTGGAAGGAGGCGAGTAAGGAAACATGGAGAGATATAGCAACTCAGGTGATGTACTCACTTAGCAATAATATTTAGCATATTTTGAATATAAGAAAGTAATATTGCTCATTTGATTATTGGTGCAATGTTTTCCTTTGATGTTATCAATATTATAATAGTTTTATGAATTGATGATGGTTCCTTTGGCATTATCATGACCATGAATGAAACTAAAGGGTATGATATAGCTGCATTTAGTTTCCATCATTGTTAATATTGCATTGGATAGTATCATTGATCATAGACAAACTAAATATGATGAGAATTGGCATTGTTGTAGTAATATAGATCCATGTACTTTTTTGCATTATATTACATTTTCATGCATCCATATAATACTCTCAAACATGATACATGCATATAGATAATTCAATAGTAAATGCACAAGTGACTGTCCAAAGATTGTCTGCTCCGTGTTTGTACCCTATTAGGATGGGGGAAGCATTTGCCAAGTGGTTTGCCTAAAAACCCCACCTTCAAGCCCGTAGGCCCAAGGCATGGGTTTGGTCATGAAGGATGGTGGTCCCACCCAGGGTTCTGCCCTACATAGGCTTGAGACATGGAATTTACAATAGGAGGTAGTAGGCTGTAGGCCCTTGGCCCCTTAGGGTTTCCCTCCTCTCCTAATAGGGCCAGTGTCTTCCGAGGTACTGCCATGTGTGGAGAATGCAGGTACTAAGCCGTTGGGAAAGGAGGATTGTGGTGAACAACCTCCCTGCCTAACATGAAGGCTTCAAGGCGGATCCACCCATGACACTCCTTTTGCTTGTTAAATTGCATTTATGATTATGCTTATATTTTGGATATCTAGATATTAATGCTAATAGATATATGTGTATGTGGAAATATTGTTAATAGGGTGAATGCAAATTTCAAACCAAGATTATTTCATAAAAAAAAGAACATTCATTTGGAAAGAAGAAACCCTAAACCTAATCAACAAGTGAATTCTAGGGCAAACTGGGTAAGGGACATTACATTAGTAGTTGGCCAATCTTTACTGGTTTTCCCAAGCGTGTCAAGAACCTTCTAAACATTTAGTAGCTGCTTTTCCCAAGTCTTGGTATAGATGAGAATGTCATCTAAATGATGTTAAGATTAATGAGATAGGCTTGTGATTGCACAAATAATGAACTTCAAGAAAAAGAGCACAAATATATGGTGGTGTGAAGAGACACCAAAACAAGAATTTCATGCTATAAAATTACAAAAAGGGAATGTGAAATACTTACATTATTCAAAAGATGGGAGGCATTGTCTCTATTTATATTTTATACATATAGTATATATTAAAAACTTAGTCAATACACACCTAACTTGTAAGTAGTTGTGCTCTAAATAGGTCAGTGAGTATCTCACTAAGAAACTTAGTGGCAAGTAACTACCAGAAAACCATTTAAAAAATTGTAAATAACTCGTGAGTCTACGAGAAAAACATGGTTGGCATAAAAAAGAGTTTGATTAGTTGTAGGCACATTTTTGTGATTTCAGAGAATTCTTTAGCTACATTTGAAATGTGGTGTGCATTGTGAAGGTCAGTGTGGTCTTGAAGGTGTGCACCATGAAGGTTTGTGTGGTTTCAAAGGCCTTAATACGGGCTTGGCCTTAAAACACTTAATTTAAGCTGCCCTCTGACCCTGTGAGGGGTGCTGCCCCTCAACCCTACCGGGGTTGTTTCCCCTAGGGGCACTGCAAGGATCCCTATGGGTACGTGATCCATGTACCCATGGGGAACTCGGGGTGTATGGGGTTCTCCTAGGCGTTCTCAGGTGCTCCTACAGGTGCTAGTGCCTTGTGGGTGCCAAAAAGTAAGAAAAGAACACTTAAAAAAATGCAAATAATGCTTTTGAAGATAAAATTGTGAAAATGGCATGCACCATGAAGGTTTGTGTTGTTTCAAAGGCCTTAATCTGGGTTTGGCCTTAAAACACTTAATTTGGGCTGCCCTTGGACCTTGCAAGGGACACTACCCCTTGACTTTGCTGGAGGTGTTGCCCCTAGACCCCCCATGAGGGGCGTTGCCCCTCAACTTCGTTGGGGGTGTTAACCCCAAACCCGCACGAGGGGCGTTTCCCCTCAACCTCATTGGGGGCATTGCCCCTAGACCCCCATGATGGGTGCTAACCCTCAACCCATCAAGGTCTCCACTCCCAACCCCAACTAGTCATTGGGATCTATTATCACATAAGAAACTGGATTACAATGAGGGGGTCTAGGAATGGAGACCAAAACTGACAACTTAGACAATTATTTGTATGACTATCATAATATCATTGATCAATGATGAAGTATCATACTATCAAAGATCGAATGTCATTATTATCTTAAAATATAATATTATATGATATATCAAATGTATTTGCAATTTTATATATATATTTTTTATTTTTTTTGCTTACATACATACACACAAACACACATAGACACACAGACACACAGACACAAACACACTCAAACACACACAGACAACACACACACACACACACACATACACACAAACATAGATACATGCACAAACATGGACATACACACACAAACACAAACATAAACACACACAGACACAAAGACATACACACATATATACACATACAAGCGCACACACACACATACACGCACACACACAAGCACACACACACAGACATACACACACACAAACATACACACATAGACATAGACATACACACATACATATAGAACTGTACACAAAAAAATGTTCTCCATACCAGCATACCAGAATCCTGTACCGAATTTGCCGTACACCTCACCTCAGTATTTTAAAAGTGCATTAAACAATAAGAATAGAAATAATAATTTAGTAAAGTGATTGAACAAGCTATGAATAATAATCATTTAAATACACAACTTTAAAATAATTACCAATTATTCCATAGATCAAGCATTTAAATCATGAAATTTAAGAGGAGCTAAAAATTGTTGTCATGACCTCCTCTTGACACTATCATATGTTATCTGATTATTATTGAATATATATATATATATATATATATATATATATATATATTAGCTGGTTAAGTAAGTGAGGGATTGGGGCCCTCTCCCATATAATAAATAGTAAAAAAATAACAAGTTTTCTAAGGATTCAATTCTTTACATGGAGGAAAACTAAGCTGCACTTTCAAGCCACCTAGAGGACTAAAAAACAAACTTTGCTGAATAAAATAGAGATTGAAACTACTTAGAGGTATTGGCCCAAAGCCTAAGAATCCGATCACTATTGAAGAAAATTATGTAACTCATATTGAGTCATCTTGTGTCAAAGGCGTTTTGAAGGTTGCTTCCTCTTGCTTCAGTGAGGAGAGCATCCATGGTCCACTACCTACCGTCATGAATTGAGTCTTGAGAAGCATCTACAAATTTTCAGCTTTTGTTTTCCTTCCTTTTTGTTTGCTTGAAGCCCTATAGTTTGGGTTGGTTATCTTGCTCATTGTTTGGGAGATGGTTGTAGTGTCGGGGAAGAATGCTTGTTCATTTTATCATCAAGGAAATCCATCATATCTAGTTCTAGCTCTTTAGCGAGTGCCTGGAAAAAATCTTCTCCATGTTAAATTGGAAGTCCTCATCGTCATCAACTTGATATGCCCAAGATGGTACCTCTATTGCATTTTGTGACCTTATTTGGGGTATGAGTAGAGGTGCTTTCCTTTCATCCACATCTAGGGTTGTGAAATAGGAGGTGAAGATTGCTTGACAAAACACCTATGGTTTTACCATAAAAAATCCTTGTCATGGTTGCCTAGTTTGGTTGAGCATCCCCAAGACTTTATGGCCAATCATGTTGCATCAAAAACACCTTAGGGACACTTCAAAATTCAGGAATTGGGTCCACGTGCCTTGCAATGAGTGGATTTTGATTGTGTGACTAATAAGCTTAGGAATATCTATCATGATATGATAGGAATATCTATCATACTTGCATTTCGAATTGTTTGATTCAACATCCATTTTCACAAATTCACCCACATGATTAATCAATTTTTGAATGAGTCTAATGTCTCTCATAACCAAGGGGGGCTTGTGTAAGTATAAACAAATTGGAATTTGGAAATGATAACAATCGCACTATCAAAGAAGGGGGCCTATGGGGCCATGAATAAACCAAACTTACCAAAAAATGAAGGATCATGTTGTTGCACAAACCTGCAATCATCAACTGAGCAAACTTGTAAAACGAAGAAGTGTTCTAAGATCTTCATGGAAGAAGCTCCCAAATTTCTCTAGGTGAGTTTTGTCCAAGACAAATTCTTGTATAGGAGGATGCTTCCCTAGGCACCTGAAAATAAGTGATCAACAGCCCATGTTGTCCAATATTGCATTGATCCAGCCATTTGAAATATGTAAGTCAAGGAACTATAGCTAAAGACACCATAGTGTCATCCAAGGAGAAAGCAGTAGCAAGATAGTCATGAGATTTCCTTCCTCAATTTAATAACAACAAATACACTTCCTGGACAACAGATTGTAGCAAAGATAGGCTTACAATATGTGATCAAACCAGATTACACTTGTAACAAAAGTGAACAGACATTGAATAGCAAAGTTGCAGGCAAAATAGGCTCAGCAATTTGTTATCACAACAACGTTAAAAATAAATGGGAAAGTCTGCCTTTATTTATACACAAACAAGGAGTAGGGAACCCTAAAATCTCCTTGTTTTTAACAACTAGACTTGCTAACATGCAAGCTTTATTTGTAAGACTAAACAAAAGATAACTAACAACTATCCAACTGTTAACAATCAGTTAACTGGAAAAAACTCCAACTATACATTGATATTTCCAAAGAATAGATAAGCATGAATGATAACAACCCGTTTAACTTGGAAAGGCATCAAGTTAACTGCTGCCTTTACTTGAGTTCTATTCTTGGAAATCTTTGCATGCTTCAACTAGTAGTTCACTCATTGATAACTTGGGAAATCATATCCTCCAAAAAGCTGTTAACTGCCTCTTCATCAGGAACACTTATACTATCCAGAACAATGTACTTTTTTTCCAGCATCTCTTTACCATTTGCGACTAGACTTAGAAATTCTTTTATCTCTTCATCTGCTTTATCAAATTTTGTTGACAATGCGGCAACATGATTCATCTTGTAGGCAACAAGATCACCATTAAAACTACCACGAACAAGGTTCTGAAACTCTATCTGCACTTCACCGAGATCAAAGTAAGTGCCATCTTCATGTCGATATTGACAAGGGATCTGCGACTCAAACATGCTTAAGAACTTGAGAGTATTTGCAACCTTCTATCTATATCCAGCCAATTCTATAGATATTCCTTCGTAGGTTTTTACTTTGAAGAGGTGTTGTTCCTTCCAAGCAAAAAGCTTCTTCTTGTGTTCTTTTGGAATGATTGAATCATAAACTGTCCTCAAGTTAGAAATAACGATCTCATCTCTTGGTTTCCTTTGTGCTATATTCTGCTCAAACTCCTGAATCCCTGAGCGAATATCATGGGTGTTATACCTCAATTGGTACATCTCTGCAAGTATAAATCTGCCTCTGGTGATGAGTTCTTCTATCCAATCTCTCATATGTTTTTTGTATATGACCAACTGACTCAACTGATGTTGATCTGCAGGTGACTCCAAAATTTGTGGAAGCAACAAGGTGGCCCGTGAAGTACCATGAAGGAGATTGGAAATACACTACCGCAATTGTTGACCTCAACCTTGATAGCTGCCTTATCTTCTCCATCCTTGAGCACTCTTTCCTTTAGATTATCAGATGCAACCTCAAAGAGATTCACATCAATATGTTGGGTGCTTCTTTCGAATTTGGCCTTGACAACTTTGAAGTCATCAATTTCAACCTCATCAACGTTCTTGTCCTCTGGAGGTGTGGCAAACTCAAGGATAATCTCGCCTTCAGAATTCTTCTTCATATGAACTTGCTTCTTAAGTTTCTTCTCTATTGTGCCTCGGTAGATGCTATCAAATTCTGCAAAGTTCAACTGGTAAGAAGGCTTCCTCCTCTTCCTACCTAGTAAGTTCTCAAGCCAAGACGAGGAGTCTCTACTAACCTCTCTGGGAGGATCAGTTTCAGCTCCAGCAACTCCTAATGGATCAATAGGTGTTGAGACGTTGTGAACTGGTGAATTGCCTTCTAAGTCTATAAGAATAGGAGAAGGCCTCAGTGATGACGAAAGAGTAGGAGATGGAGGCTTTGCTTCAACTTGTGTTGCTGACTCAACTGGAACTTTTGGTGCATCTGTTGACTGTTCCTATTGATTCACTGTCATTTTGCTAATCTTTATATCTTATGGAGGATTGCTCATAGCTTTCACTCTCGATTTTGATTTAGAAGAAGGTAGAGAAGACTGAACTACTGGAAGCTCTGCAACTGGAATAGCTACCTTCCGTGTCTTTTTACTACTCAAGAATATTGTACCGTTCTTCACAATTCAGCTCATTCTTTCCTCAATTGAGGTGCTCTCTTTGGCGAACTAATCAACTTGTGAAAGTGGCCGTTGCTCGACCTGATCTCAGGCATACATGGGAAGTAGAACTTCCCCATCATCATCTGAAAGACCTTCCACATCTTTTGATAAGAAATCAGCCATCTATCGAAGGGTAAGTCTATTGTAATTGTGCTTGCGCACTTCGAACCAAGACGAGCTACGAAGAGACAACGAGGATTGTATGAACGTCACCTTAAAAAGCTTGAGACCAAACTTTGACATTTCATTACTCATCAACTTAGCATCAACTGTTGATCTACATGTGTATATGCTCATCTCAAACTGGAAACTAAATGCAAACTTGCGTCTATTACACAAAAATGTGTGCACTTTGTGTACTTGCCTTAGAAATTCCATGAACACGACTTGATCCGTTGGATATCTAGGTAGCATGACTGGATCACTTGAGAAGCCATATACTCTTATGTAGGAGAATGTGGGGAATTGGATAAACCAATCAGCCCACTCCGCCATTGCCAATTTGGCATCTGCTAAAATCCGTATATGCAACTCAGTATCCAGATCTCGCACTGTATGCATCAGGAATAGATCATTCACCCACTTGTAACGCCGCTTAGATTTTGAAAACTTTAACTGTGGGTAATGATCATATACATGTTGAACACCCAGAGTTCCAACAACATTCAAACCTCTAAACTTGCCTTGAAAGGCCATTAGATACGAGTTAGGATATCATGTGGAATTCATGGGCTTTGAAGAACTCTATCATTTGACAGTGCAGACAATCACTGATTAATGTTGGCCAGTCATAGTGTTTTGTTTTGTCAACAATCTGGGAAATGATGTAAAACATCCAAGGCTGAAATTTATTGTCCTCTGCTTGACTTGTGATTCGGTTTAGCAAAGTAATCATGATTGCCAATTCATCCTTGAACTCACCGTGCCCAACATTCCTTGGCAAAGTATTTTGTTTCTCTTTTAGCCACTTCTGAGCCATTCTTTTCCGGCACTTGTCTTTTTGCATATACCACATGCTTTCACATTCTTCAATAGATATGATGAAGTTTTCCGTGCATGGTGGTATTGCAAAACACTTCTCAATATCTTCTAGCCTAAGACTGCAAATAATACGCCCATCTGTTGATATGATTTCTCTTGAAGTTGGAATTTAATGCTTGACACAAGCAATTACGAATTCAAGGCTCTGCATTGAGATGGGGATGGAAGCTCTTGCAAGCAACCCAAAATGATCGAGAGACTGCAATGTTTCTTGCGCCTTCCAAAGCATTTATATCAACAATTGGAAACACATGATGTATGTCGATTTCGAAGGTTCTGAGGAAATCGTGTAGCAACAGTGATTTGGTTTTGATTTATGTTGGACAATATTGCATATCTAAAAACTTGAAGTTTGATTGTAAAGATGCCTATGTTCAGAAAAGTTCTACACAAGAGCTAAAAATAGATCGCTGAGTTTTCTTCAAAAAAAGGTAGATTTTCAGAAAAAAGTTGAGGTTTGGGTTTTGTAGATAATCATGTTCAGAAGAGACCCAGATCGTCGGATTTTGAAAAAGATGACTTTTCTAAAACATGCAAGATCTCCTAAAAAGTAGGGCTAAAAAACTGACGTCTGGGTTTTGTAAATGATCTCGTTCTAAAGAGGCCCAGATTGTTAGATGTTGAAAAATTTGAGGATTTCCCGAACATGCGTGATCTCCTAAAAAACAAGGATCGACATGCAAATTTTTAAAATTTTCCAATCTTCAAGAGGAGTGAAAAACAAGTAGACAAATCGATGAAACTTGAAAATTTTGACCACCTGTTTTTGAAATGTGATGCCCTAGAAAATTAGACCATGCAAAAGCGTGCTTTTGTTCTTCCCAACCTCAAATCCACGAAGAACACTGAAAAAGTTTTCAGTTTGAGCCTCCAAATCTTGTTGAGAAGAAAATTTTATGTTTCTTCCTCTGAAAGCTATCTTGCAAATTATGAAGAATCAATGCTCAAAGCTTTCTTAAATAGGGTTTGGAGATAAAAAGCGCTTTCATGCAAAACCGTATTATTTTGGAGTCTGCATGCAAAAATATCTGACTTTGTTTGCATCATACGGTGAAGTCCTCTTTTATAGTTGAAAAAAAGCACATGCGTATGAGGACGTTTCTAAAAAATGCAAAACGAAAATTGAAAAATGGCTAAGGCATGGAGGGTTGGGCGCCTTGCCCTCCTTGAAATAAGGTGCCTGGCTTTGCCAAAGATAGAAATTTTTTCGTGATTTTCATTTTTTTTTGCTTTTTGTGTTTCTGTCAGAGCCTGCTTCTGTGTTTGATGATCTGACAAACTGGCACTATCAACTGATAATCTTTGTTCGACCATGGCAATCTCATCTTTGATCACTGGTGAAGTGATGCTCAGCTTTGTTCCGACATTTGACGACATCTGATCGTGATTGTATACCCTAAAAATTGTTAATGGAAGCCAAATTGAAGAAAACACGAACGAAGCGAAAAAATTCCAAGTGTTGGAAAGCTAGGCGCCCTCCTTGAAAAGAGGCGCCTTGTTTTTACTAGATAAAATATTTTTTGAAATTTTCAACTTTTTAACTTCTACTTCCTCTGTGGCTGATACCCCCGTTCAGGCATCATTTTTCACCAATCTATGAATAACTGAGACTAAAGGTCAGTCAATCTGACAAGCTTGATCGAATCTGAGTTGAATGATACCCTCTGCTAGCCTCGAACACTGCATCTGATTGATTTTCCAAGATTCAGAATTGGGCTGACGGAGATGTTTTGTCAAATTTCGAACGATTGAAAAATCTCTTAAGGCATGAGAAAAAAAAGGCACCCTACTTGAAAAAAGGCACTTGGCTTTGCCAATGATAGAATATTTTTAGTGTTTTCCAATTTTTCTTTGATTTTCTTTGTTTTGCGTGCAATGTCTTTGTTTGATTTGCAATTCCCGATGTCTGATAGGTCTTCTGAATTGGATGATGGATTTGTTGAAGACCCTAAACATATCTGAAATGACCTCTAGCTTTTCAAACCCTAAAAACTACCTTTGACTACTTTTTGCATAACTGGAACCAGGTAGATGGAGGAGGTTGTACGTTTTTCGAGAAAGTGGTAAAATTTTCTAAGGCATGAAACCCTAAGCGCCTCCCTTGAAATAAGGTGCCTTTTTTCTCTAAAGAGTTTATTTTTTGAGATTTTCAACTTTCCTTGTTTTACATTCACCACCTTCGCTAACTGCGTTGACCACCTTTGGTATTTGCATTGATCGTCCTCAAAAGCTGAAAATTGGCTAAGGCATTGATTGCTAGGCACCTTTCTTTTCCAGTGCTAGAATATTTTTTGCAAATTTCACTATTTTTAGATTTCCCTCCTCAATTCACCGTTTCTTGTGCATCTTTTGTCGTTGATCGATCTGTGTAGTGTTTGAGACTTTGAATTTGACGCCTGGCAGTTGGCCTAACTCCATTGATGACCTCAGAGGTCCTAATTTATCTTTGGAAAAAACAAAATAGACCCATCAAAGAAATCTTGATCTTTTGACGATTCTGACTGGACTAGCCTGATCAGGACATAGTTTCAACCAATCAAAATCGGTTTGAGCCCTCAATGCAAAGATCCTATTTTTAGAAAATTTTGCTAGCATCCGTTTGAGAATAAACCCAAAAAACCCTAAATCACGTCTATTTTTAGAAATATCTAAAAATGGAAAATTTCTATTTTTAGAAATATCGACTTTTTTTGACAATTTTTACAAGACCTTCACCACTTTTACAAAACGCCTTAACAAAGCAAAAAATTTAAATTTTGGGCATAACATGGCATTTAGAATGTGATTACAAAAGATGAAGCCTGTATTTTGAAATAAGCCACCCCAGTTGCTGTTTTAGTTTTTTATTTTTTTATCTGACTAAATTGTTTAATACGTCTTTGTCCTTCAGATTTGCTTGGAAATTTAGGCAAGGTTTATATGATATAGCTTTCTAGTAATAATATGCAAGCAGGGAATTTTGAAGTGACAAAGCGCACGCAAAATTAAATAACTAGTAAAGTCAGAAGAGGAAAGAGGATTTAGCATTACTATGTAAATTGCTCTAGGCTTCCAATTGATCAATGGTTACAAATTCTCCAGCTATCATTCCCAGACCACAAATTGCGTTCAATAGTAATTGTTCAGTAAACTAGAAGAATGTTATGTTGAAACTTATAAATATTCCGGTCTTTATTATTACCAACCGCTCCCAGCATTACTATCATAGGCGAAATGATATGAGAAATAATCCACAGCTGCTCTCTTATCTTGAAGAAACACGTCCAGAATTTGAGAAATTGCACAATACAAGCCTCAGCAGGGGATCTGACTAGAGTAAATACATTCCCTAAGAGCCGCCAGGAACCTTTCAGACACCTCGTATCATTCAGAAACTCGTCTTATGAAATGGCCGTCAATAGGCGTAAAGAATCTTGTGTCTCATTCAAACCACTATTATATCATCTCCCGGAACTTCCAACAGCTTCAGCGACTCACAAAATGGAGGTTTGGCGTGATGAATGTTCTTCTCAACTAATCCTGTCATTACCAATACTCCCGACAAGCATTAGTTACGTGGAATACCCACAAAATTGTATTTTTGCTGCTTCCTGGCTCCATAAGATTTATCAGTTGGAGGCACTAGAGAGATTGCCGCTAAGTCACGGTAAGTGGGAAACTCGTGATCCTGACTGGCTACAATTGCTCTTCAACACTCAACGACCTCCTTGTTTCTTTCGACTAAAGCTTGGAGTCTTAATGATCTGTCCACAATTTCTCCCTCATTGTGCAACACAAACAAACACAGTCCCGATAAAGAATGAGTTCCGTGAAGATTCAGACTAAGAAAATTCGTCACTCTGTACTTTTCAAGTTTTCTCGTGAATGTTTCTTTTCAAACGGATTTGCTTCCTGTGTTAGACCCGATCAAGAGATTACCATGTAAAAGACAACTTAATCAAAACGCCATTACCCCGGGTACGTCTCTCAGCACTGGAGGCAAAATACTCATGCCCTAGATGTGTCTCTCAACACCGAAGGCATTGGATTTTTCAGTAGTTTAATTACCATAGATTTCCGTCTCCCAAAATTCCCACAACAAAATCTCTTCATAACCTTTCTCTCCTACCTCCCATCAATACAAACCTCCAACCGAATGTAACCGCCAACCGTTACAAGGAATTCTTGAAATCCTTTATTATTTTTTACTTAATTTCGAACTGACATTACCAAGTGTCCATCAACGCCACAAAAGGAAATAAAGATTTACTTTAATTTCCCTAACAAATAAATTAATGCTTTATTGGATACCCCATAACATTTGAGCATTAATTTACTTTTTTTTTATTTACTTTGGTCAATTGCTAGGTGGGGACATTAATATTTCTATCAAATGTGTATTCATCCCTATCGCAAATTGAGAAGTTGAAAGTTCTACAATCTTTATTCTTTTACAAGGTGGAACAATTGCAAGACCCATTTGTATTTTAAATGCTTCACCTTACCCAATTCATTACTTTTTTGGAAAAAAAATTGTTTGGATAGAAAGTGTATGCGTGGTTGATGTTGTGGCTTCATCTTGTTGTGCATGTGGACTCCAACAAGTTGACATGTGACTTACAAGAGGTGCAAATTTCACCATCTCCAAAGCTTTAATAGAAATTTCTTGCATAACTTGCAAAGGGTTAGCTGGGAAATGTGAATTTGGCTGCAAGAGGTGCAAATCTTCTTGGGAAAGGTGCAAACCCAACCTGAATGTGCTTGGATCATTGATCTTATCCATCACATTTGTGCCATGAATTCTAATTATCCAATCTGTTTATACAGGAGCAAAATAACTGGGTAGTTGTTATAAATATCATGGATGTTTCTGTGATCTGGTAAAGTTTGAAGATTCATTGGAATTTGGGTTGAATAATATGAAAATAAGTTAAAGAAGATGAAGCCTGCAGGAGCAAAATAACTGGGTAGTTGTTATAAATATCATGGATGTTTCTGTGATCTGGTAAAGTTTGAAGATTCATTGGAATTTGGATTGAATAATATGAAAATAAGTTAAAGAAGATGAAGCCTGCAGGAATTAACACATAGCCATTGTCAAGATTGTAGTCTTATCATTTACTTTCCCAGAGCTATACGGTGTAATTAGCAAGTGTAAAATGATTGCAGAATGATCGAAAAATATCTTTGAATTTTCTTGTTGTCTAGTTCATGTTAATTGGCCTTTGCCTTTGTTGAAATACAGTGTGTTGTAAATCTCTCTAATCAAGAACTCAGTAGGTGCGTTGAATGTACTTAAATTGGTTTGGTGGATTACAATGAATGTGAATTTGTCCTCTTAACATTATGAAACAAACAATCGGGGTCTTATTCTTGTTGCATTCATCTGGTTATTGCAGGTGACCCCTCGTTTGGAGGAATTAAGATTGTTCCAACATCTGCAAGAAGGAAAGTCTCAAGGAATTGTAGAATCTGGTTCAAGTGATCAAAAAGATATTAATCATAAATCTACAACATATAAAGAAGGCCCACAAAAGAATTCAACCAGGCAATCAAATAAAAGAAAGATCATTTCAGGGCGCCATGAAGAAAATGTAGAATCCAAACGACAGAAATATTCAGTTGAAGGAATTCTTGCATCAGAGGCATCTGATAGAGAAGATATTCAATCAAAAAATGTTGATAATTTGGAAGGTGATTCTGTATCTGGAAAACCAGTATCTAGAGGATCAGATGAAGAGACAGAGGAGGCTAACTTGAGTCCATTGAAGCAAGCAGTGTACCTGGATGAGTGCACAGCATATGTCTCTAACCTTGCGATGGAGGTAAGTGTGTTACAACCTTTGTTTGAGACTGGTTTCTGCATTTGTCCAAACTTATGGTATAGTGGAACTTACCTATTCCAGGTAAATGAAGAACACATACGACAGTTCTTCAGCGAGTCTGGAGGAGTAACGGCTATCCGTCTAGTGAGGAATCGGACTTCTGGAATATCTAAGGTTTACATGCTTGTTTTTATTGATTCACTTACAGACATTATTGCAAATTTATAGATGTATGTTTTCTATTTTGCTAACATAGTTCCAGGACATATTCTTTTACATATTGATTCCCATCTCGCTTTGTATTTTGTTTACCAGGGCTTTGCATATATTGACTTCGAAAATGAAGAAAAGCTTTCTGCGGCTGTGGCAAAGAACAAACAAAAGTTGTTTGGGAAAAAGATTAGCATTGCACGTTCAAATCCAAAGGAAAGTCGACGAAGAGGGTCAGCACTGGGGATCCTTGCAAGTGGACGAGGCAAGTCTGACACACTGATAAGATTACTTCTATTTTTTGTTTTCTGTGCATGCAACTAGAAAATTGAATATAATGGTCCTAAAAGTAAGCAAAATTCTCATGTTATAAAAGTATACCAACATTTGGTTAAAAACACACAATATGAAAAGTTTACTGACCAACTGAATTTCATAAAAGTGAGTAATAACTAATAACGGAGGGTACAATAATTAACCTTGTAAGTAAAGGTTATTTAGCATTCAGTTGGTCATATCTCACACTTTTATATACACTCACTTCATTTCTGATATACCAGGAAACCTCTCTCTCTCCATTTTTTTGGTGTTTCTCATATCTTTGTTTGCCTCTCTCACATGCATGCTTTTAACTTTTTTATGCAGGTAGATTTGTGGATTGGGTCTTTAGATACTTCTTCCTTCCAAAACAATTTTGTCTGAAGCCACTAAGAACATAGTTTGATATTTGACCAAATCAGTAATAGTTTATAATGGGCATAAAAGTAAGGCAAGTTCTCATATTATAAAAGTACACTGACATTTGGAAAAAAATGCACACAATATGGAAAGTTTACCAACCAACCGCATTTCATAAAGTGAGTAATAAGCAAGGGTGCATTAATTAATCTGGTAATTAAAGTTTAGTTAACATTCAGTTGGTCATATCTTTCACTTTGTTGCTCATTTCATTTCTGATATGTCAGAAAACCTTTCTCTGTCCATTTTCTGAGTGTTTCTCGTAGCTTTGTTTGCATCTCTCACATACATTCTTTAAACTTCTTCATGCAGGCAGATCTGTGGATTGGCTCTTTAGATGCTTTTTCCATTCAATTTTTTTTTTTCTGAAGTTACTAGGAACATAGTTTGATATTTATCCAAAGCAGTAATAGATTATAAGGTTCTTTTTGAGAAGATTTTCGCTCCTCAAAGTTGCCATAAATAACAAATTTGCTAGTTTTTCATTATAATGTTGATACTTATGAATGTGAGTTAAAAAACAAATTCCTTAACTTTTAAAGAGAGATAGATTTATATGGATTCAAAAGGAAATGATACCTGGGAGGATAATCTACTCATTTAGCCTATTCATGAACATCTTAATCTACTCACTATAAATTATATTTGGCATAGGAAAAACTGGCTTCAATTTCACTTATTTTTTGTCTTTCCCAGTCTTAAATATTTGGTTCAAGGTACTCAAAACATGGTATACATTTGATTATAACCATAGCAGTTTAGAACATGGTTAAAAAGTTGTGACTTGGAAAAACTCAACAGACACGAATTTGACTCAAGTCAGACTCGAGTAGTTGGCAAATATTTTGGACAAAAAAGAAAACACATGTTTACAAAATAATCTTAAACACATGCATATTAAACCATAAAACTGACTGTAGAGAAATAAGAGATAACTAATATGTACTAACTTAGTAATTTAATTCACTCATAATTTTCTAGATAAAAAAAAAAGTTCGATACATAATTAGACATCATTGATCATTAATTATTAATTTCACAATACTTCATATTTCATAGTTGTTAGTTATTACTAATCGTCGTCAAGTTATACTGTTCAACAGTCATATTAAGATCATAAATCTCAAACATCATGATCATAATGTCTTGAAAAGCATCAAGATTCAAAACATATCATTGTGGTCAGCAGCCAGTACATCTCATGCTGCTACAGCTGCTGCTCCGTATTCTGCCACTTTTCATATGAAGAAAGGATAGCCATAACCTTTCATATAAAATTGGGCTCTAGTTGATGAAAAAGTGGAATGCCTCTTCTAAGAATCCATGCAAAATGATATTTGAAGCACTTGATGCCTTTGATCATGTCTCAACAATACTGACATTTGTCCTGTTTCTCCCTTTAGGGTTCCGGTTTGTATATGACATATCTAAAAAAAATGAATTTGTAATCCTAAGATAAAAAAGGAAAAAATTGAATACTATAAAATGTAAAACCTAGCAGCTGGCTAGCTGCTAAATAATAGAGAAAAAAAACAATGATAGAACCTAGAATAAGAGGCAAAACAAAGAAAAAATCTATCTAAAAATAAAAAATAGAGCAGGGATTATGTTAGGTTAAACTGTTACATACCTTGCAAATGCTACCAGAAAACTTGGTAGTCATCCAATCAATCCATGACAATGCAAAATCAATTCCGAATGCACTAAATGTTATCGATGTGATGAAGAAGTGAGAGGTGGAAGAAGAAATTGTGAAAAAATGAATTGTTGTGATGCTTTTCTGGCCATGGAATGTATTATATGTGTTGGACTACTGATTTTTTGCAACTTAACTCACAAAAAACTCACCGAGTTTCTGCAAAAAATCACTGGCAAGTAAAATCACGAGTGACTCATGTAATTTTCTAGCAAGTACTCAGGAGCTGGCAACTTTTTTGGCAAGTTTTTAATCTAATGTTTAGAATGGCACTCCCTGAAAAGATTTCTTGTCCCAAAGTTGTTATGAATAACAAACTTGTTAATTTTGCCATGATGGTGTAGATACTTATTGGTATGAGTTTAAAAACCAGTTCATAACTTTTGATGAGGCCTACACCTTTATGGATTCAAAAGGAAGCAATCTGATTTGGGAGTATAATTTACTCATTAAACCCATTCATCCACACTATAGATTGTATTTTGGCATAGGAAGGAGCGGCTGCAATTTCACTGATGGTTGTCTTTTTATAATATATTTATTTTCTGATTGATTCAATCAAGTTTCATAGATATTGACATCTCTGTCTTTAAGCAGATTACAACACGTTGAATAAAGTGTACACCTATAACAAAATCCTCTTTCGGCTAAGCTGCCATGAGTAGGACTATCCATTCCATCAAAATCATTTAGGAAATGAACCTGGCCCAATCACACCTTGGGGATTTGAATTTGGGTGGATGGTGTAACATATAATCACCTTACTAATTGGGTTCAACTCGTTCGGTTTTCAATAATAATTTCCATCCTTTATTGTTGTAAGTTTTTTTTAGTAAGAAAGATGTTTTTTTCCCCCAGTTTCCTGCTTGAGATTATATACTGAAGTCAGTAAAGTCATGCTTTATTTATTTTTTTTAATTCTTCGCTTATTGGCAAAAATGAAGAGATTTTTGATACTGAAAATTTTGGAAGTATAATTTTTTCCAGAGTTTATTCCTTTTGACAATATATTTCTTGAGAATTGGTTTACATTAAGCATTCTATCCTTGGTCAAAGCCCAATTTCCTTGGTTGCAAAAAATGAGGTAGGTGTCATAGTTCCAATCTATATGTTTTGCATTAGGCACAGCCAGGAGGCTAGATTTGATCCATAATCTAGTCACCAAGTGTCCCTATATATTTCACTTTTGATATGTTTTGACATCTATTATTATATTATTTCATTGACTACCATAACCACCAAGTGATGAGCATTATTACTCAATGATATGATCATGATTTAATTCATGATAATTATAGTTTGAAAGTTTATATTCTTCAGTCATTGCTGGACAATTTGTGGGACAATATTTGACATATTTCATGAAAGATGCAAATTACAAAATCAATTCTATAATTTTCCAATATCTATTCCGACTTTCCAATCCTCAATAGGTTGACTTATCATTTTATGGTGCTTACACAAGCACATACTTCACAAGTTAAATGCCAAAATTGATGAGAGCCATTCACGTTCTATTTTATGCCATATTTTATCCATTTTTCCTATACGATAACCCATTCTTATAGTAGCCGAGAGACGTGTCTCCTCCCCCCTGAGACACATTTCAGACACGGAGACATGTCTCTGGCACCGCACTAGTCTCCTGAGATGCCTCCATCTATCTGGAAACTTCCCAAATATCTCCCATCGTCTCCCAAGTCTTCGGTTCTAAAAAATGACGTCTCCGGCAGTCTCCCATGTTTTAAAGGGCAAACATAAAGTAATATACCTAAAACGTGATTTGTAGAAGCAAAGGCATCATTTAGCACGCGATTGGAGGAGACTGGAGAGGGCGACAGGGTTGAAGACTGAAGACTAAAGTCTAAACAGTGAACTGGTAAGTAATTTTAGTTACAGTATTTTTAATTTTACTATTTGCTATGGTTGTGAATGACCATCATACTTCATACTCCGTTTCCCGTGCTTGGTGAATGTCCCAATAAAACCTGGATATCTCACATGGTGCACATTATTATAGTGCAAGCTCTATTTTTCATATTGTTTTATTTAGCATCACTAGTAATCTCCACAAGAGCATTGCCCTTGTTTAAAATTGTGGCAGGAGCATTGCCCCTGTTTAAAATTGTGGAATCTATTTATTCCATGATTTTAAACAAGGGCAATGCTCTTGTGGAGATTACTGGTGATGCTAAATAAAACAATCTGAAATTTTTTAAAATAGGCTTGCACTATAATAATGTGCAATATCACCCTTGCGGAGATTACTAGTGATGCTAAATAAAACAATCTGAAAAATAGGCTTGCACTATAATAATAATGTGCAATACCCTACTGTCTTCATCTACCGACTGCCAAACAAATTTCTCCAACTTTGCATTGATTTCCTGTGTCTGTGGATGTGCTCTGTCTCCTACACAAAAAGCATGTACTATTTTATGGCCTTCAATCATTTGACATTTCCTTATGGATGTGATTCATTTTTCTATTGAGTGTGTTGTGTGCAATCATGATTCATTTTCATAATTTCCTTAATGACATGTTTTTCTCTATTTCCTTTTTCATAACTTTAGCTACAGCCATTTCATGTTTTTGAATTTTCTCTGTTTCCTTCTTCATAAGTTTAGCTACATCCATTAAATTTTAAATTTTTCTTTCTATAGCTGTTGTGTCTAAACTCTAGTCATAATTTTTTATTTATTTTTGTGTAGAATTTGAATCATTGAATCAAGAATGTCGAGTGGGGGAAAACAAGGCTTGTATCCATTGTGAAAGTATGTTGATCGTGTTCCGGGGCCGAAAGGTTCAGGTGGAACAGCCACGATCTCATGTAAATTATGTCTAATGTCATGGCAAGGTACTTCATGAGGGTGAGGGCTCATTTCCTTCACATACTTGGAAAAGTTGTTGATCCTTGTATAAATGAGGTGGAATGATATGAGGCTGTGAGGGATCAAGAAAGGGTTGATGTTAAAGTTTCTAATATGAGCTCTCACACTTCAACAACAGGGGCAACTGCTGCAAATCAAAATCAGAATAGAGAGGCAAAGGTGGATGTGTCTTCAAGAGATGTAGCAGCAAAAAGTTCTCACAAGAGACCACACATTGGTAGCTCAAACCTTACTGGTAGATTATTTGATGTGCAAGGTCGAGAAGTGGTTGATGCAGCGATTGCACGCTTCTTTTATGCCAATGGAATACCGTTTAATGTTGCTCGCTCACCTTTCTATACAGAGATGGTCCAAGCAATGCACCAACTGGGTATAAACCACCTATGTATGAAAAACTTTGCACTACTTTAATTGATAAAGAAAAAATTCGATTAGAGCAACAAACTGCACCATTGAAAAGAGTGTGGGTTTTAAAAGGATGCAGCATTGTGATGGATGGGTGGACAGATACTAGAAACCGTCCACTACTTAATATCACGGTAACATGCAGCAAAAGGCCTTATTTTTTGAAGGCATTAGATTGTTCAGGGCAAGAAAAAATGCAGAGTTTCTTTTTAACCAGCTATGTAAAGACATTGAGAAGGTAGGGGCATCACATGTAGTCCAAATTGTTACAGATGTTGCCTCTGTTTGTAAAGCAGAAGTCATGTTGGTGCAAAAGATATTCAAGCATATATTTTGGACACCATGTTGTGTGCATTCGTTGAATAATGCACTCAAAGATATTGGCAAGTTTGAGTGGGTTTCAGCTCTCATAGAAAAGGGCAGAAAAATTCAAATGTTCATATGTAACCATCACCAAACACAAGCTATTTATCGAAAATTTGCCAAGGTGGAGCTTCTCAAATCAGTTGATACAAAGTTTGCTTCTTATTTTATTCTTCTTCACCATCTTTGTAAAGTGAAAGGTGCTTTGTGTTCCACGGTAGTTAGTGATGCATGGGCAGCTTGGAGGCAATCTACATCAAATGATGCAGTTGAGGTGAGAGGTATGGTCCTTGATGATCGTTTTTGGGCTGATGTTAAATTTGTTGTGGACTTTATTTAGCCCATATGTGAGGTGATCAAATTTGTAGATTCAGACAAACCATGTTTAGGGGAAATTTATGAAGAAATAGATTCCATGTGTGAAAGAATTAAGAAAATTATAGATGCAAAAGATCCTTCACTATAATCTTTGATAGAAGAAAAGTTACATAGAAGATGGAACAAACTTAACACACCTCTTCATTGTGTTGCCTATGCCTTAAATCCTAAATGGCATAATATACAAGAGACCAATAAGAGGGCTCCATATGAGGATAGAGAGGTAAGGTGTAATGTCCCCTTTTTAGTACGGACATGAACTCAGATGGTTTAGCCTATTCCCGACCCTCGTAGGCTAGAGCAAATGGTTAGGGGGTAACAGTTGGTAGTGATTGAGGTTGTTTTGCCTCCAGTATTCAGTGGGAGATCAGGATTGACCTTCGTTGGACTCCGTTTGACACACTTACTATTTATAGTAAGTGACTATTTCAGGGAGTCAAGGTTTCTATTTATAGCAGAGGCACTTGGACAGTCTCTTGAGACGGGGATGATCTTTGTTTGAGCTTCGTAGTTGTTGCTTGCCATATTTGGAGAGACTTACTATATATAGTAAGTCAGTATCAGGGAGTTACTATTTCAGGCAGGGCACTTGGTGACTAAGTATTTGCAAAATATTCAGCGAATTATGAGTTGACTTCATTTGGATTTCATATTTATTAATGAAATCATTATTAAATGATATTTTAATATCTTATGTTATAATTTCGCTTTATGTTATTAAAGTGGGGCCATGAGGCCATGACCCTTCAATTAGTTGCCACTTAAAAAGTATTTAAATATTTGGGCACCTTTTTCCAAAGTCAACTTAAAACAACAAAAAACAAATATATTTAAATGATGCTAATGAGGAGGAAGTCGTACCTTTTTGGAGAGAGTATATAAGCCTCCTTTCATAAATCAACCTCATTCATTATGAGCATTTGACTTTGTGAAAATTGTTCTTGGTTTTGTGTGCAAGTCTGCACAAGGGTTTTTACCAGGTTGCTTGAGAATTTGCAGAAGTTCTCAAGTGTTTGCAGCTGCTTTGAAGTGGTGAAAGATCCACTGAATTGTGGCATCAGGAGGGCTTCAGACAGGAGCTCTATTTGTGCTTAAATCTGGAGTTTTGGAGAAGAGATTCGTTCTTTGGGTCTGGAATCTAAATCAGTTTACCGAGGGCATAATACAGATCATTCTTCACAGATTTGCAAGGGAAATAAGGAGCATTTGAAGTTAACCCAACTTGCTGGTAAAGTCTGTACAACACCCAGCTGAAGGCGTTTTTCTTCTAGAGGCTGAAACGCCTCTCTCTTGAGTAGCTAGCCTTTTTCATTGAGGGCGGCTAGGTTGTGGGATGTCTCAGCAACAAAGAAAGAGTGGGGAAATCAATGATATCAGCTGCAACAATAAAAACAAGGGTTTCCAGACTTGTCTTCACTCAGGTTCTTTATAATCTGATTTGATATTTGCTTGTAAATTGTGGGATAAGGAATAAATTAGACATTTGTGCTATCAAGTCATATTTTTCTTGAGTATTGGAAGGTTATATGTCTGCTGTTATGATTTCCATTTGTTAGCATTGTTGTCCATTGGTTTATATTTGCATTGAAATCCCATAGCATTGAAAACATTCAAATCAATCAAAAAACCACAAGACTGATTTCTGTATCAGCAAACCACATACTCTGATTTGCATAGCAGCAAAGGCTTCAGTTATACTGTTTGGTTTCAGTAGTGGTTGATTTATAGTTGAGAGACACCTGGTCTCTTACAGTGGTATCAGAGCCAGGTTCCTGCCAACCTGTGGTGAGTTTGCATTACATGAACAACGATTACCATTTTTATACCAAAGGTACAGGTCATTGGAGACCACCTGTTGTTCCTGAAGGGCAAACTATATCTGGCATACTTGGCATTCACAGGTCCAGCAGTAGTGACAGTGTTACATGTATCATGGGTGACAGGAGAGGTGGAAGTCCACCTAGGAATGCAGGGAATCCTGGTGATGATGATGCCAGAGAGGTCAGAGATACATTAAGGGGTTTACAGGAAGGACAATAGCAGGTCACCGATGTTTTACAACACCTTACAGCAGCTATTCAGCAGTTGGCTCTTCCTAGAGGGCCTAATCATGATCAGGAGGAGCGTGCGAGTGTTGTTGGTACACCTAGAGCAAGAAGAACACCCACCCATACTTATGATAGACCTACACGACCTACCTTCTTGAGAGATGAGCAAGAGGATGTTCAGGAGGAGGTAGAGTTCACAGATGATATCATGGCTATGCACGATGAGTGGGAGTTGTTGCCTCCACGGGTTCGAGAGCATTTCACATTTGATCGCTTCATGACTCAGAAGCGAGAGCACAACCGGTCTAGACAAGATAAGAGACCGAGGCACCAGAATAGAGACTTGAAACAAGCCACTAGTAAGCTCACACTTCCTTTGTTCGATGGCAGTGGGAAGGTTACAGCTAGAGCCTGGATCAGCAAACTTGACACTTTCTTGACCTTGCATCCCATGGCTAAGAGGGATGCTATTCAGTTTGCAGTGCTACATTTGGATGGAGTAGCTCATGATTGGTGGCATCATGGGTTGATTACATTGCAGCATGATCACATTACCTCTTATCAAGAGTTTATGGATAGATTGGTAGAGCGCTTTGATAAGAAGGATCCAGAGGTCTATTTCAGAGAGCTTGCACAGTTGAGACAGACTGGTAGTTTAGATGCTTACATCAGTGAGTTTCAGCGGCTATCAGTCATGGTGCCCGATGTGACAGAGAAGAGGCTGGTGATGTTATTTACAGAGGGGTTGCAAGAGCCATTGTGTGGTTGGCTCAAGGCCTTCGATCCACCCTTCTTGCATGGAGCCATTAAGAAGGCCAGGAGTATGGAGTTAGCAGCTCCGAGGAAACAGTTTCAGCCTAAGGCCATTACCTTGCCTACAGAGGAGGAGAATTCCCCAGCTGCGGATAAGAAAAAGAAGGCAATTGCTAGACTCGATGATGCAACACGGGAGGAGTTGAGGAAGAAACAACTATGCTATTGGTGCAAGGAGCCCTACAGCCGAGACCACGATTGTCCTTTGAGGCCAAAGGGCAAAGCTAACCGTGCTATGTGGGCTTATTATGATGATGATGAGTTTGAGAGTCCGGATCAGCAGGCTATTTTGGATGATGCTGAGGCTATACAAGCCTTGATGGGGATGGGACCTGATGCCATATTGTCTCCGTTGGCATTGGCATTGAGATCACCCAGTGGATCTTCTTTTAGGGTCCGAGGCGTAGTGGATGGACAGCGATGTATCGCCATGTTAGACACAGGAGCTACACATAACTTCATTGACGAGAGTTTTGTCAACAGGTGTAGACTTTAGACAGAGGCATTCGCTGGTTTCAGAGTTCGGGTGGCAAATGGTTATACCCTCACTTGCACTCAGCGGATTTGCAGTCTCACCTTGATGCTAGAGGACTACGATATGCAGGGAGACTTCTACGTAGTCACTATGGGTGAGATAGATATAGTGTTGGGTATGAGATGGCTCCAGGATGCCGGAGAGTTCACTCTCAACTTGCCCCGGATGGAGATGTCTTTTGAGTCACAGGGCAGGCGGTATGTGTTGAGGGGGATTGCAGATGGGAGCCTACATTCTTTCTCTCTCGTTCGTGAGGAGGACGAGAAGATAGGACAGGATATATTTCAAGAGGGGCTTACTCACCCTCATGGTTCACAGGGTCTGGAGTTTCTTGTTTCTGATCAATTTAGCTGTGTTGTTCAGTTTGTGAGCAACCCTTTGTTTGAGGCGGATGCTACTTGGTCTTATGACAATCCGCTCTTCCAGGTGGATGTTGGTCACACTCTAGATCCTGGTATTGAGTTGAGTAGTGATTGTGTTGTTTGGAGTCCTCCCAGTGCACCAGGATTTCAGACACAACTCGTTCAGGAGTTCACAGGTGTGTACACGGTGTTGAGCGCATATAGCTTCACCTTTGACCCATATGTACACGACTTGGTTCAGGTGCATAGTTCTAGGATGCATGTGTTAGACATATTGGATGACAGCATATCTCGGGCAGTATTGGGGAGCAAGTGTTGCCAGCAGTTTGACTTGCTTTCCTATGAGTTACTTTCTCTTGTGACAGATGGTATTGAGGTTGACAGGGTTCAACATGAGATTCCAATTGATCAAATGTGGGTGTTACAGGAGACAGATAGAGATAAGAGGGACATTAATTTGTTCTACCTTTGGGATCCAGGTGGAGTGGTGTTTTCCTTGTTGCCTAGATTGCTTGGGGACAAGCAATTTCTAGGAGGGCGGACTGTAATGTTCCCTTTTTAGTACGGACATGAAGTCAGATGGTTTACCCTATTCCCGACCCTAGTAGGCTAGAGCAGATGGTTAGGGGGTCACCGTTGGTAGTGATTGAGGTTGTTTTGCCTCCAGTATTCAGTGGGAGACCAGGATTGACCTTCGTTGGACTCCGTTTGACACACTTACTATTTATAGTAAGTGACTATTTCAGGGAGTCAAGGTTTCTATTTATAGCAGAGGCACCTGGACAGTCTCTTGAGACGGGGATGATCTTTGTTTGAGCTCCGCAGTTGTTGCTTGCCATATTTGGAGAGACTTACTATATATAGTAAGTCAGTATCAGGGAGTTACTATTTCAAGCAGGGCACCTGGTGACTAAGTATTTGCAAAATATTCAGCGAATTATGAGTTGACTTCATTTGGATTTCATATTTATTAATGAAATCATTATTAAATGATATTTTAATATCTTATGTTATAATTTCGCTTTATGTTATTAAAGTGGGCCCATGAGGCCATGACCCTTCAATTAGTTGCCACTTAAAAAGTATTTAAATATTTGGGCACCTTTTTCCAAAGTCAACTTAAAACAACAAAAAGCAAATATATTTAAATGATGCTAATGAGGAGGAAGTCGTACCTTTTTGGAGAGAGTATATAAGCCTCCTTTCACAAATCAACCTCATTCATTATGAGCATTTGACTTTGTGAAAATTGTTCTTGGTTTTGTGTGCAAGTCTGCACAAGGGTTTTTACCAGGTTGCTTGAGAATTTGCAGAAGTTCTCAGGTGTTTGCAGCTGCTTTGAAGTGGTGAAAGATCCACTGAATTGTGGCATCAGGAGGGCTTCAGACAAGAGCTCTATTTGTGCTTAAATCTGGAGTTTTGGAGAAGAGATTCGTTCTTTGGGTCTGGAATCTAAATCAGTTTACTGAGGGCATAATACAGATCATTCTTCACAGATTTGCAAGGGAAATAAGGAGCATTTGAAGTTACCCAACTTGCTGGTAAAGTCTGTACAGCACCCAGCTGAAGGCGTTTTTCTTCTAGAGGCTGAAACACCTCTCTCTTGAGTAGCTAGCCTTTTTCATTGAGGGCGGCTAGGTTGTGGGATGTCTCAGCAACAAAGAAAGGGTGGGGCAATCAATGATATCAGCTGCAACAATAAAAACAAGGGTTTCCAGACTTGTCTTCACTCAGGTTCTTTATAATCTGATTTGATATTTGCTTGTAAATTGTGGGATAAGGAATAAATTAGACATTTGTGCTATCAAGTCATATTTTTCTTGAGTATTGGAAGGTTATATGTCTGCTGTTATGATTTCCATCTGTTAGCATTGTTGTCCATTGGTTTATATTTGCATTGAAATCCCATAGCATTGAAAACATTCAAATCAATCAAAAAACCACAAGACTGATTTCTGTATCAGCAAACCACATACACTGATTTACAGAGCAGCAAAGGCTTCAGTTATACTTTTTGGTTTCAATAGTGGTTGATTTACAGTTGAGAGACACCTGGTCTCTTACATAATGAAGGGATTTTGGGATGCAATAAAAAAGATATATGGCCGAGGTGAGGAAGCATCAGTTATGAGGAGTCAATGGAATAAGTTTTCATGTGGGCATGGTGATTTTTCTTCTGTGGAAGCTTTATATGATATGCGAGCAAAGAAAGACCCTATAGAGTGGTGGTGGAACCATGGAGGTGAAACACCTGAATTCAGAATTGTAATCATTTGCAATAAAATTACTCTCACAAGTAGCTAGCTCTTCATCTTGTGAGAGAAATTGGAGTACTTATGGTTTTTTTCATTCACTAAAGAGGAACCGATTGGGGTGAATGAAAGCAAAGAACTTGGTGTACATTCATAGCTCACTTCGCCTTCTCTCTCGTGTAGATCTTGCATACAATGAGGGTCCTTCGGCGAAATGGGACCAAATTTCACCTGATGGAGATGTTGCAGCCATAGTGGTTGAAGTAGATGGCCTTATTGATTTATCCCCAGTTCAACTACCAACAGAGGAACCTGAGTTAGAGAGTGATGAGTATTTGGAGAGCATCATAGTTGAGGACCTTGACATGGAAGATGTGGTGTAGATGATATGAGATATGAGATAGATTTATTTTTTGTTTTTTGTTTGCATATCAGCCAATCAAACTATCAATATTTCTGAATTTCAGTATGTAATGTCAAATGTGAACTATTTTTATGAAATTTGAAGTATGAACTCTTTGATTCTTTGACACAATGTGACAATGACATTTGGATTTGAATTTTGTGTATTTAAATATAATGTTCATTTTTAAACTTTACTGCTGCTATTGTTTTGGAAGTTCAATGTCATCATATTTTCAGATTTTCTATAAATTATTAATTTTTTAATTTTTTATTTATATTAGAAAAAAAGGCGTCTCCAAGTACCCTCGTCTCCTATTTTCAAAAAAATGATGTACCAGTACTCGTACCAATCTCCCGTACCAGTACCAGTACCAGTCTCCTAGCAACTATGCCCATTCTCCTATTCCATTTTTGTATCATATCATACCATTTATGTTGCATATGATTAAAAATATATAAGTGGTATTTAATATAGTTTTGAGGTAAAAATATGAAAATTAACTATTTTATTGTCTTTACTAATAAGCATCGGAAATTAAATTAGCCAGCAAATTATTATCAATGCCTCCTCATTGGAGCTCCTATCGCTGCTACAGGATCTTTGATAAGATTACATATCACTTGTTCAATGTGCTTCTTAACATTCAACATTTATGCAAACAAAGCTACTATGAATACAGACTAATGTGTTCATCTCGCCAGCACATTATACTTCAGAATCACTTGGTTGTTCCTTCATGCGCATGCCACCGCAGATGCCAACTATATACCTCAGTATTTCCTTCCCACATTACTAAGTTTAGTCATCTCCTGCAGTCATGAAGGAATGATGGAGAATCCTCGTGAAGATTGTTGTGATCTTCTTGTTTCAACTTTCAACCAAAACAGTATATTTAGTATATTGTTGTAAATCGGTTTAGGTGGCTTAAGAAAGAGTGGTCGTATGACATTTAACTCTTTCTTAAAATTGATCAGTATATTTCAATCATCAAACTATAAACTATAAACCGTATTTGGCTATTCTTTTTTGTATGTAAAAGCTATAAAGCTATCACATGCTTCAAGCAAAAGGGGATATGTATGAAATCGATATCATTACCAAAGGAATACTATTGTTTGAGGTGATTTCAGGAATTCTGAGTGCTCCTTCAATCGGTTGGCTGGGAGGTAGGGTGCCCACTCTTCAGCTGCCGAATGAATGTACACATTTTATTTTTTGCAAGGTATGCCTTTTTCGTGTGTTATGATTTCAATTTTATTAAGCATTGCATTGTTTTGGACTGATAAAATCTTAGAGATAATTGTCATGATTTCTGCAGTTAGTAATTATAAATGATTTCAGTTGATTGAGTTGGATTGATTAAATTCCTGTCTCAAAATTTGCTGTCATAAATTTTGCACAGTTCCTGTCACCCGAGTGAAAAAATAACAATTCCTATCGTCTGAAAGTAACAGTTCCTGTCACTAAAATTATGTCATCAAAATTTTTGTAGTGTAGAATTTATTTTAATTTGTTTTCATAGAGTGCATTTCATAAATACTCTCCTCACTACTTACAGCCCTTGTGCATATAGCCACAACATCTTTTGCAAGCTTACACCCTCAGATTGACACGTAGACCAAAGCTAAATCTTATTATTAGACATTAAATCCATTTCATTTGTACCCCAGTTTTGGCCTATCAACCATCACCATTTATTACATACATCACATGGGTGATGATTGATATTAGTTGTACGTCGTATGGATAGATGATGTGTGATGGATGTCTCGGCCATAACCATACTTGGCTAAGGAGGTTAAGGGCCATCCAGCATTGCGTGGAATGGTCACAAAGAGATCCTATTCTTTTGTAACAGTAGGTTGAGTTCCTAGGGATTGAGAGCTAGTCAGTATTGCATGGAATGGCCACAAAGAGATCTTATTCTTTTCTAACAGTAGGTTGAGTTCCTAGGAATAGTATGTTGAGTTCCCAATCCACTATATAGAAATAGCGATATCAATCATGATCAATTGATATTGGGCAGGGTAAAAATAACAAAATGAATTGACTCCTCAATTCATATATCATATTCTCTTGGCTCCTCTAATGTTAAGTCTCATATTAGGTGTCAAATTCAAAGTAGGTGGTAAAGATTGCAGATTAATTCATTATACTCCAGAATATTGGACCAAATATATTGATAAGCTGGCAGCATTTGAGCTACTCCTCAACCAGAAGTTCTCCTTGAAAGATGCATGGGCAACGGTAGTTGCCAAATCTTCCACTGAGTTTTATGCTTGGACCACCCTCTAACTACCCTCTAGCTCCAATCAATAGGACCAATAGACAAAGAAAACAAATTGTAAATAATAATTGTCTCTCTATAAGAACAAGTATGGAAAAATAAAATAGACAAAGAAAACAAATTGTTAAATAATAATTGTCTCTCTATAAGAACAAGTATGGAAAAATAAAAATTCTAGCTCTGGTTGGATAAAACGAAAGGGTTCAAATTGTTGAGTAGATGAAAACTCTTGTGGTGGTCTGATGGAAACTGGTGAAACACTTGATCAGAATTTAAGAACTGCTGTCTGGGCTGAGACAGAATGATCGTTGATCTAGGGAAGTGTCATCTGCAAAACAACTGAAAAGGAGATGGAAACTGGTGAAATGATTCACAGCTCTTGGGTCATAGGTGACTGTTTTGGTTCATAAGAATGAAATCTTCAAGATTCAATCAACTGAAATCTTGTTCATGGTGCCTTACTGTTAGTGGGACAACTTCCTTGATTCGAGTTGACCAGAATTGGCTCAATGCATGCACAGGTTATGGCAGAGATACCAACACTGGGATTTGTTTTCCCTACTAAATCAAGTTTGCTGTGTTTGACAGTCATGTTGGGTACACCTTTTTCGATTCAAATGTTTTGGAGGTGTAGTGGGTGGAGTCTAACTGTTTCCCTTGAGGGAAGAGCATTTGGTCAGTCTTGTTCTTTAATTTACACAAGAATTCTTTGGTAGAATGCTCCACCATTTGAAAATCTTCATAGAACATTTTCTTTAAACAATTTGTACCCCAATAGTCCATCCCCTCTTCCTTAAACTTTTTTCATCATTTGGAGCATGCCTCGTCTCAGAGCTTGTATGAACCCTACTTCACTATCATCACTGAACTCAAAATCATCATCTTTGCTTCTTCTCCTATAGTGTGAGGATGTTTTGTCTTCTCTTTAAATGTCCATTTCTCTATTGTATGCAACTTCCTAAAATGAAGGTGACAACACCACCATCTTCCTATACAAAAGGGTACAGACCCCTCAATGAATCATTCTTTTTTCAATGCTATTCAAAATTTCTTTAAGCCTTTCATTACAGATTCAAACATTTTCATGTTTTTCTTGTTGAGTGTTATAAATTTCTGTAACACATTCATTGTTGTCATGAAGAAGTCTGAATTCTTTCTTGAATATCTATTTGCAATTTCTTTCAAGAAATCTTGCAGTTAATGGTGCATTAATGAACTAATCGATAATCAACCCTTATGAATGTGGCTGGAAACATTTGTACCCAATGGATCTCATTAGCTTGGTAGTTTGCAGGCTAGATAGTTATGCATGTTCTACTATTTCCATTCAAAAAGGCTGATTTTATGTCCATTTGATAGACTTAGAAATTTTTAAAACTAGCAATAGCCAAGAACATTCTTATGGCTTCCATCCTAGCAACTAGAGCAAAAGTCTCTTCAAAATCAATACCCTCAGTTTGACCGTATCCCTTGCATACAAGTCTTGCCTTGTTCCTTACAACTTGGTCATCTTCATTCAACTTATTTCTGAACACCCATTTAGTACTGATGACATTCTTATCCTTGGGTCTTGAAACAACTTCCCACGTTTCATTCTTCTCAATTTGATCAAGCTCCTCTTCCATGGCCTCTATCCAATACTTATCTTCAGCTGCTTCTTTGAAGCTCTTAGGTTCAATTTTGGACCACAAGGATATGTCTTCATCTTCTAAATAATTTACGATCCTTCTTGTTGTTTTTGTCTGACCATCTTCTATTATCAAATCTTCTAGATGATTCCTTTGTATAAACTTAGATGGTGTCTTTGTTGGTGCTTTTGATGGTGTCTTCTACTCAACTATTTCAACTATATTGTCTTTTTCATTTTCTTTGTGTTCATTGCACTCCTCTACATTTTGATCATAAACCTCATGTATCTTTTCTAGAAGATTTCTTTCTTCATCAACTTTTACATTTGCACTTTCAACAACTTTGTACAACCTTTTATTATAGCATTTGTAGGCTTTACTCTTTGAAGAGTATCCAAGAAAAATTCGTTCATTTACTCTTGGATCAAACTTTCCTAGATTGTCTTCATCACTTCTAATAGCATGGATTACCAAACACTTTAAAGTACTTCATAGATGCTGGCCTACCTTTCGATAATTCATACGGATTCTTGCTACCATTTACTTTGATTAGACCACAGTTCTGAATATAAACAGCAGTATGAACTGCTTCTTTCTAGAAAGAATTAGGAACCTTGGACTCATTTAGCATACTTCTAGCCATCCCTTGAACTGTCTTATTTTTCCTTTCAACTACACCATTTTTTTGTGGTGTTCTTGCAGCTGAAAACTGTTTTCTTATGCCATGTTTTTCACAAAAAAAATTCAAATTCACTTGAAGTGAATTCTCCTACTCTATCTGATCGAAGACATTTGATCTTCTTGCCAGTCTCATTCTCCACTAAGGCTTTGAATGCCTTAAATTTGTCGAGAGTTTCAGATTTTTCCTTCAAGAAAGCAACCCAAGTCATTCTTGAAAAATCACAATTAATAGCATAAAATATCTTTCACCTTGCATTCTCCTTGTTCTAGTTGGCCTGCATAAATCTGTATGAATCAGCTCTAGAGGCTTTGATGTAGGATACTCCTTGAACTTGAAGCTTCCTCTAGTTTGCTTCCCAAATTGACATTCTTCACAAACTATGTTTGAAGGTTTTGAGAGCTTTGGCATCTCTCTCACTGCTTCCTTACGGCTGATCTTAACAAGGTTGTCAAAACTTAGGTGCCCCAATCTCTTATGCCACAGCCAACTTTCATCTTCTTGAGTCATACAACACTTTTCACTTTTGAGGTCATTAAGAATGTAGAGAATGTTGCTTGCTCTACTAGCTTCAGCAATGGATCTGCCTTCTTCGCTTATTTCACATCCTTTAGAATTGAAAGCAAGAGTGTGTCCTTGATCACACATCTGGCTCACACTAAGAAGATTGTGTTTTAAACCTTCAACATATAAAACATTTTCAATTTTTGTTCTTCCATCATCTAGAATAAGAGTGCCTTTACCTGAAATCTTAGCTGAAGCATTGTCTCCAAACCTCATTGTTCCACCATTCGTTCTCTTCAAAGTTAGAAATTTGCTTTTGTCACCCGTCATGTCTTGAGAAGCCACTATCATTGTACCATTGATCGTCTTCGTTTTGTGCATGTAGGGCTGTTTGAAGTTGAACAATCGTATAATTTTCTTTTTCTTCTGCTTTCTTTTTTCTCCAAACTTTTGAATTTTCTTCCTTTTTATTTTGTTTAGGAGGCTCTGCAAAATTATTTCTACAAACCTTTGTAGTATGACCAAAATTATTGCATTTGTAGCATATGACATTAAAATTCATTGAAGGGGAAAAATAATTCAGATTTCTATTCATGAAACCTTGATTTTTGTTCTTGTTCCATGCAAGATTATTTCTAGGATATTCTCAATAATCCCTAGCTCTATGACTGAAATTATTTCTTGCATGTACCCTACAATCCATAGCCTTATGACCAAAATGATTGCATGAAAAACAATAGCCATTAAAAAAGTTATGAAACCTGGTTCTTTGAGCTTGCTTGGATGGAAGAGTGTTAATGAAATATAGCTTCGGTCAGATATAAATGATGATTGCTAAATAGCATCATCATCATTTATATGTGATCAAATTTAATCCTTAACATATTTCTGGAAAATAAGTAAATCGAATTTATAAGCATGCATAAAATTCGAAATAATAAATGATGTTCAATTTCTGCATTGAATAAAATTGGAACTCTTATAATATATATCCGCCAAGTGTGTAAAGGTTATATGTGTGTTTATTTGTTAACCGAATGCAAGTCGGTTATCCTTGGAGCCTCCACGCCCAAAGGGACACGTCCTCTCATGAGACGCATCTCTTAGAGGCAGGTCTCCAAGGTATATAACATGGTTCCCTCATTGATATGCAAACATTGAAATTTATATATGTTCTGCAATCAACACATCAGCATAAGAGAACTCAATTTGGAAACTTAGAATCTTGACTTAGAATTCTTACACAGAATTTCAGACTTAGAAATTACTTAGATTTCTTAGGATCCTATCTGATAAGATTTGATTACATTTACATGGTATCAGAGCCAAGTTTTGTGAATCCAAATCAAATCTAGATATTAGATTGCTCTAGAAAATTCGTATTTTTTAAAAATCGAATTCACATCACATTCTTCATAATGTCAAGTATGATCAGATTTGAAGATCGTCTTGCAGGAGCAAACAACTTCACATCATGGAAGTTTAGAATAATGATGATTCTTAAGGAGAATAAATTAGACTCACTTGTGAGAGAAAACAAAAAAGAACCAGAGGCTGATCTTGAGAAAACTCAATGGATTGAAAACAATGAAAAGGCCATGAAAATCTTAGTAGATGCAGTTAGGGATCATATAGTGCCCATCCTAGCAAAACATGAAACTGCATATCAAATGTTCAAATCTCTTGAGAGCACCTATGAGATCAACAATGCCAGTAGGACTCTTGCATTAAAGAGGCAGATCAACAATATCCAAATAAACAAAGGAGAAACAATTAATGCATACTTCATGAGGATCATTGAACTAAGGGATCAATTATCCACAATTGGATATCAGGTTGATAGCAAAGAGTTAACTCTAATTGCACTAGGAGGCCTACCAAACTCATGGGAGTCATTTGTTCAAGGAATAAGTGCAAGATCTAAACTCCCCAAATTTGATATGCTAAGAGCAAATTGCCTTCAAAAGGAAACAAGACTCTCCATAAAAGAAAATAAACAGAAGAACATAGATGAAGACATTCATGTACTCAACTCAACGTCTAATAAAAGGAATAAGAAAAACTCCTACAAGAGAGGATCTTTTAAAAGAAAGAGAAATTCCAATGGAAAGGGATTTTCTAAGAAGAAAGACATCTCTCAAGTACAATGCTTTAGATGTGATCAATATGGCCACTATGCAATGAAGTGCCCTAACAGATCAAAGCAACAAGCATCTTTTGCCAAAGTAGGAAAGACAAATTCAGATCATATCTAAGAACTTTGTGTTCTATATAGCCTTATCTAGTCAAGTATCTAACAACGCCCACGATTGGGTAATTGATAGTGGTTCCTCTAGACATATCACAGGATTCAGAGAACACCTAGACACTATGACTGAAAAGACTGATGAAGAAGTAACCATTGGGGATGATTCTGCGCACCCTGTAAAAGGGGTTGGAACTTGCTCCATCAAACTGAAATCTGGTCTTTCTCTTCAACTCACTGGAGTCTTATTTGTACCTGGAATAAAGAGGAATCTAATATCCATCTCTGCCCTTAAAGACAATGGATATAGAGTTACCTTTATGGATGGGAAAGTTCTAGCATGGCCTAAAAACTCAACTATCAAGAAAGCCCAAACCATAGGTTTAAGACAAGGGTACCTTTACAAACTATGCACTGAAGTTAAACAAGCCCTTCCTTATGAGATTTGGCATAGAAGATTAGGACACCTTCATTTCCGTGCCCTACCTTCTGTGGAAAAACTTGTAACAGGCTTACCTAAGTTAAAACCATCTCATGAAGGAACTTGTAAAGGTTGTGCCCTAGGAAAGAATACAAAGGGATCCTTTCACAATAGCTTGAGCAAAACCCTAAATGTATTAGAACTGGTTCACTTTGATTTATGTGGACCCATGTCTGTACCTTCTCAAGTAGGATTTCTATACTATGTCATATTTATAGATGACTTCTCTAGGAAAACCTGGATCTATTTTCTTAAGTGTAAAGAGTCAATAGAAATCCTCAAAAGGTTCAAAAAGTTCAAAGCCCTTACTGAAAACTTCTCCGAGAAGAAAATAAAAATCTTAAGGACAGACAATGGGAAAGAATACACCTCTGAAATTTTTAAAGAATTCTGCATGAGTGCTGGAATTAAGAGGGAGTTCACAGTTGCCTACAACCCTCAACAAAATGGGGTTGCGGAAAGGAAAAATAGAACCATTGTAGAAGCTGCTAAAGCAATGTTGTTTGACCAAAACATTGAAACTTCTTTCTGGGCAGAAGCCTCTAGGACTGCTGTCTACATCCAAAATAGATGTCCTCATTCTTATCTTGATAACAAAACTCCTGAAGAAGCCTTTACTGACATAAAACCTGACATTAGTCATTTTAGGATTTTTGGTTGTCCTGTCTATATTCATGTGCCCAAAGAGAAGAGATTCAAACTAGAACCTTCTGGAAAGAAAGGGGTATTTTTGGGATATAGTGAAACCTCCAAAGCCTATAGGATATTCGTACCCAGGCATAAACAAATTGAATTGAGCAGAGATGTCATCTTTGAAGAAGACATTGCATTCATAAGGGCAAGAAGTTCTAGTGAGATAGAAACCTATTCCCCTAGAGTACCTGAAATGGAACCTGTTCCTAAGATTCAGAGGGAGTATCCTGAGGAAATGCCAAATGAACCTTAATCTACTTCAGATGAAAATACAAATGACAATGGCAGAAAGAGGCCACTTTGGGCTAGAAGGATGATCAAAGAAGCTGAGGATCATGCAGCACCCAAAGGAACGTTTAAGGAAAGTAAAAGACCCAAACGGTTCTCTAGCAATGTTGCTCTAATGAATAACATCATAAATTCAAAACCTGTCAGTGTTACAGAAGTCCTCAGACATCAAGCATGGAAGGATGCAATGACAGAGGAATATCAGTCCATTCTAAAGAATGATGTATGGGATATAGTGCCTAGACCGAAAGAGAAATCTGTTGTCTCTTCCAAATGGATCTTCAAAATCAAGCATGCTGCTGATGGCAATATAGAAAAACATAAAGCACGTTTTGTGGCAAGAGGTTTTTCTCAAAAGGAAGGCATTGATTATGAAGAAACATTTGCACTTGTTGCCCGTTACACATCTGTGAGAGCAGTGTTAGCCATTGCTGCAACTAAAGGCTGGAAGATCCATCAAATGGATGTGAAAACTGCCTTCCTAAATGGAACCATTGAAGAGGAAGTCTATCTGGAACAGCCTGAAGGTTTTGTGATACATAAATTTGGCTCACATGTGTGCAGACTGAAGAAAGCCCTCTATGGACTTAAACAGGCTCCCAGGGTCTGGTATGAAAGAATTGACAGCTATCTCTTGGGACTAGGATTTTCCAAAAATGATGTTGACTCCAATCTCTACTTCAAGGTAATCAAAGGTGATATGTTAATAATTATTTTATATGTTGATGACCTGCTGATAATAGGAGAAGATCACCTCATTGCTCAAGGAAAGAAGGATCTAACTTCCAAATTTGACATGAAAGACTTGGGCATTCTACACTACTTCTTAGGTTTGGAAGTATGGCAAAAATCAAAGGGCATTATACTAAACCAAGGAAAGTATACTATTGATATTCTGAAGAGATTTGGAATGTTGGACTGTAGACCCATGTCTACACCTATGGAAACCAACCTTCACAAACTGAAAGAAGCAGCAGCAAAATCCAAGTGTGCAGATCCAACCCTTTATAGACAAATGATTGGATCCTTGATGTATCTGGTTAACACCAGACCTGATATTTGCTATGCAATGAATGTTCTCAGCCAGTTCATGTGTGAGCCAAAGGAAATTCACCTAATGGCTGTGAAACATATTTTGAGATATCTTCAAGGCACTATTGGATATGGTCTTCTTTACATAAATGACCAACTAGATCTACATGGGTACTCTAATTCAGATTGGGCTAGAAGTATTACCAATCGGAAAAGCACATTAGGATGTTGCTTCAGTTTAGGATCGGCTATGATCTCCTGGATTTACAGAAAACAGTCTTTAGTTGCACAGAGCTCAACAGAAGCTGAATACATTGCAGCCTCTATGGGGGCAAGAGAAGCAGTTTGGCTTCGCAAATTGCTTGTGGGACTCTTTGGTGAGCCCTTGAATCCTACAATTATTCATTGTGATAATCAGAGTTGCATCAAACTCTCTGTAAATCCTGTCTTCCATGATAGATCTAAGCACATTGAGATCCCCTATCATTATGTAAGAGATATGGTGGAAAGGAAAGTGATCCAGTTGGAGTATGTTAGTACAAATGATCAAACTGTAGACATTCTCACCAAGCCTCTCTCCCGAATCAAGGTAGAGCACTTCAGGAGGAAACTTGGTATGGTTGAAATGTAATTTGATATTTATGTTTGAAATTCAAATTGTTTATAAATTGTACTAATATATAAAGATGTTTAATGTGTAAACTCTTTTGTCATGTGTGTGACTCCATGACCTTATGGGCCTACTCCCCCTGTGTACATTATTGAAAGGTGACGATCTTTCTAATAATGAACACTTGTATTTGACATTGTAAAGTGACGACTCTACAATGATGAGTTGAACTATCATGATAGATATCATGTGACTTGATATCTGTGGACATGTCATGATAGTATCTCTTGGACACTTTGATGGATATCATGGGACTTGATGTCATCTGAAGATCATTGTGATCCTTATGAGGTAATCATGGTGGATAATTATATCCGTGGATATGCCATGAATTATGGTAGACATCATGTGACTTGATGTCAGTGCACATACCATAATGAAGATGTGTTATGAAGAATGTCATGTGACTTGACAATATTGAGAAAACATATCATATCTTCGATATCACGTGTGAAGGTGATATCTCCACTTATTTGATTTGAAATATCTTCCCTGGCTAAGAGGGAGTGTTAATGAAATATAGCTTCGGTTAGATATAAATGATGATTGCTAAATAGCATCATCGTCATTTATGTGTGACCGAATTTAATCCTTAACATATTTCTGGAAAATAAGTAAATCGAATTTATAAGCATGCATAAAATTCGAAATAATAAATGATGTTCAATTTCTGCATTGAATAAAATCGGAACTCTTATAATATATATCCACCAAGTGTGTAAAGGCTATATGTGTGTTTATTTGTTAACCGAATGCAAGTCGGTTATCCTTGGAGCCCGCGTGCCCAAAGGGACACGTCCCATAGTGGAGACACGTCCTCTCATGAGACGGGTCTCTTAGAGGCGGGTCTCCAAGGTATATAACATGGTTCCCTCATTGATATGCAAACATCGAAATTTGTAAATGTTCTGCAATCAGCACATTCAGCATAAGAGAATTAAATCTGGAAACTTAGAATTCTTACACAGAATTTCAGACTTAGAAATTACTTAGATTTCTTAGGATCCTATCTGATAAGATTTGATTACATTTACAAAGAGGTTTTTTGAAAACATTATTTCTAACTTCAGAATATGAGCTTGCCTTTTGACTTTCTTTTACCTTGTTTCATTCACTTTTGAGACTATCCACATAGCTTTTCTATTTTTCTTCATTTGTCTTCTTGGATGTTTTAGCTGCTTTGGAACTTTGTCCTTCTTCATATCCAAGGCCACTTTTATCAAATGTAGACTTTTGAGAATTGATGATCTTGTTCAAATTTTCTGCACTCTTTTTGTTCTTCAAATCCTTGTTTGCTTGAGCCGCAACTTTGTCCAATTGCTTCCTTGGAGAAACAATTTCAGATTCTAGCTGTTCATAGTTTTCTTCTTTCATCTTCAATTGATTTCACTTCTTCCTCAATTCTTTTGGCCTCTTCAATCTGAATTTTCAGGTCTGCAGTTTTCTTTTCAGCTTCCTCAGAAGCTTTTGATGCTTTATCCTTTGATTCATTGTCTTCTTGAAGTTGTACTTCCAGTTTTGAATTTTTTCTTTTAAGATTTGCAATCTCATTATAGGCAAAGAAAAGCTCTTCTTCAAGATCTACACCTTCATCTTCTTCATTAGTCTTATTTTGTGAATCTTCCTTTTGATCATCTTTTTCTTCGTTTGCCATAAAGAGTATTTCTTCTTTTTCACTGGAAGACTCTCCATCACTATCTTTTGATGAGTTGATGTAATCTTCGGAATAAAAACTCTTTTTGGATTTTTGAAAATTCCCTTTCTTCTCTTGATAACCCTTCTTGTAGTATTGGGTTTTTTTCTCATTATCGCTACCCTCACTCTTTGCATATGGACATTTGGAAGCAAAATGTCCTACTTTTCCACAACCGAAACACATGAAAGGTAAATTTGCTTTGTATTTCCCCGATCCCTTCTATAGTCTTCTCACGAAGTGAGCTTCTTCTTCATCTGAATCATCATTGTCAGTTGGTTCATGCTCCTTGTTTTTTCCTTTTCTTGAAGCTTTGAAAGCTGCCTCCTTTTTGGATGTCTGATCAAGGTTCTCATCTCATAGGCAGTTAAGATCCCATGCAACTCATCTTTCTTTACATTGTCAAGATCTCTCATTTCTTCAATGGCAGAAAGTTAGAAACCTTTGCATCAAATCGCAAAGGGAGGGACCTTAGAACCTTTTGCACAACTTTGGATTCTTCGATCTCTTCACCAGACCTCTAAGGTATTGGCTATCTCATCCACACGAAGTAGGTATTGAGCAACATTTTCTTCTTCTTCCATTTTGAGGCCTTCAAACTGTCCTCTGTAAGTTTGAAGCTTTTCCTTTTTAACTTTGTCATCTCCTTGATAAATATTTTTCAACTTATCTCACATTTCTTGTGCAGATTTGCAATGCATCACCTTCACGAACTCAGATTCGGACAGCCCACAAAGAATAGCATTCTTGGCCTTGGCATTACATTCACTAAGCTTCTTTCTAGTAGCATCAGCTGGAGAAGTCGCAGGAGTTGTATAAACATCAACAACGGATTGCCAAATATCAAAACCTAGAGCATTCAAATATGTTTCCATTCTTATGCTCCAAAACGCATAATTAGTTCCATCAAACAAAGGTTCCTTATTTGAGGAGAAACTATATCCATCATGATCAGCCATGTGTGCTTCTCAAGATCTACCTTCTAGCTTGTTAGGCTTATCTTCGAAGGAACCAACTCTGATACCAATTGAAGAGCACGCGCTTATACTAAGAATGGGAGTGGGGCGAGGAGGGGGGGAGGGGGCAGGTGAATGGGGGGGTTGAATTAGTATAAGAACAATTTTAATTTTTTTAAAAACTTAATAATCAAAACTTGATAGTGCAAATGAACCATAAGCAAAATGAACAACAATTTTACACGGAAAACCCTTTCGGAAAAAAACCACGGAAAAATATTTGCTTTTATTATTAAGTAGGCACCAACCCACTTAAGACACCAATCTTCGATTACAAAAGTGAGCACCAACTCACAGCTGAGCACCAACCGAATAAATCACTGAAAATGAGAGGCACCAACCTTCACACTAATAGGTATAATATCTTTTTAATGGAAGATGAATACCAACAAACCCCTTCTTAAATCAGCTTCTCCAAAAACTGAACTTTATCTTTACACTTAGTTGCTTGTCCAATTCTGTCCCTTACACCTTTCAAAAACTCTGCATTAGTTACTTTCAAATCTGCTTCTTTTCTCTTATGAATCTGCCATAAAAACTGCTTCTCACAACTGATTTTTTTGTCTAACTTCTTACAAAAAAAACATGACTATTACATGCAGATTCGTACTATATCTTTTTCCCTTTTTTCGCTTCACAAAAAATATAGCATTAATCTCCTTTTATAAAAACATAGGGCACTTTTTTAATCTAGCATGCATCGGTGGTTTTCTTTTTGCAGGCTATCTTTCTGCTTTTTTTTTTTGGATGCTTTGTTTTTCATGCACAATGTCATGTCCCCAATTTGATTTGAAATTCAAATTTTGCAAGGGCAGGAAAAAGTGTTTTTGAACACTAGTTTTCATATTTTAATTAAATATAATAATAATATTTTAAATAAATAAATAAAATAAAATAAGAATACTCTATTGCGGTCAGCCAAGTTTGGAGGGAAATAAAAATAAAAATAAATAAAATATAATAAAATAGGTCGGTCTTGTTAAGGTTATTTTGGGGGGGCTATAAAAGAAAGTAAACTGCAAGTCATTTGACATTCATTCATATCATATTTTCTTCTGGAGATTCTTCTCTTTGGCTACAACTTTGGTTGGGTTTAATTCCAAGGATGAAAACCCTTGTGAATACGGTGAGTTGGACGAAACCCTAGCTCATCTTGTGGAGGACTCATAACGGAGTTCTATTTGCACTTCATTGGAAAGATTTGAAAGTTGGAGCATCATTGCATAATCGGATTTGCAAGTCAGATTTGGAGCAGAATTATTGTAGCATTTTGTAAGTAGATTGTATTAGGGATTCCGGATTTTCCCTAATTTGGAGCGCCACTTGGAGCAGACCTGAGCGCCCACCTTTGGAGGGTGATTTTGCATTATTTGGAGCATATTTGGAGCAGCAAACCCTAAGCACTTACCAAGGAGGAAGTTCGCTCATCTAGGGTTTGATATTTGAAGACTATTTTGCATGTATTTGGTATGTATAATAATTGTTCGGATCTGATTTGTAGAGCAGAAATTTGGGCATATGTTTGGCATGTTTGAGCCCTTGAGTTCCTTGTAAAATCAGTCCAGAATATTCAGTTTTGTAATAGCAGAAGTTATCTACAGAAAATCAGACCTGTATGTTGCATTTGGATGCCCTATCTTGTGTTTTTCATGGTGGATTTCATGTTTGATATGAATATCAATTGGTAGCATCATTTGGCATGTTTGGGCACTTGTATGTTCACTGTGATATTTTGTTTGAAATCAGAAATTAGAATTAGGGTTTGAGCAAAAATAAAAATCAGAATTTTTAGGGCAGATCCCCATTGGGGATATTTCACATAAGGGGTTTTGCTTTTTTGCATGTTGGCACTGCTTTTTTGCTGGCGTTACTTTTTTGTATGTTGGCACTGCTTTTTCTGTTGGCGGCGTTTTTTTGCATGTTGGACTTAACTCCACTGCATGCTTGACTTAGCTCCACGTTTCGTGCAACTAACCATAAGTGGGTTTCATGCAATTATCCATAAGTGGCACTGCAATGGGGAATATATCGTTGCATGTTATTTATATATTGTTGCACGTTTCCTTTGATATTAATGACAATTTTCTAGCACTTATGATTTCTCTTTCCTCCACTGCCTTAGTTAAAATTTAATGGGGGGTGTTGTAAAATTCAACTTGTCATGTTAAGTTGTACTTTAAGCTTATTCATTTGTTTAAGTTAAACTATGTATTGAGGTATGTGCACCTTGATTAAGCATGTACACCTACCATTTAGAATTGTAAGTCAACATGTTGTGATGTATTTGGTAGGAACCTACCATATGATGAACCCTTAACACCCACTTTCACGTACCAGCATTTAATCCACTACCATTTTATATTGCTATATAAATAGGATTCTCATAGCTATTTGTAAGCAGTTGAGACAAGAATCAATAAGATTTAGTAGTATGTTATTGTAACTGAGACAAGAATCAATAAGATATAGAAGCATATTGACGTTCTTATAACTGTTTGGAAGTTCACATTTTGGTACTTTTTATGTGCCACCAAGGTCCTTGGATGATTTCCCTTTTGAATTCAACACCAACAAACAATGTATAGAGAATAATGCTTTTATTGCCCAGGTAGTGCTGAATACAATGTTTGCTAGTACAGGGAGGATTTGGCACAAAATCAGTGCCATCCCAACAATGAAAATAGTAGTCAGTTCAGACATGGCCATTGGTCTAACTATTCATAACTACCATTTGAAGTACATTTGAATTATGCTACCTAAGCTGACAGTCAATACATAAAAACATAACAAAATCACCCAAAACATTTATTAATGGTAACATATATCTGTCTACAGAAGATCCCCAATTCAATAATGATATGATGTTGACAATGCTACAGTTGGTGACAATTCGCAAGAGACTATCCCACTGTTAGTTTATCAACTCATTATATTTGTGAAAAATGCGATCATTTTGTGTTTCTATACGTTAGAAGGCGGCAAGTAGTGAAGATCTATCTTTAAACTAGCATGAAGAGAAAGGAAAGAGGAAAGAGGAAAGATTTCTTTAATAGCAAGAGTCAAACAACAAACCACATACTCGTTTTCATTCCAAGATTCAGAAGAAGTAGTCCAAGAAGAAAAAGGAAACAAAATATCAAAGGGAAAGATTAGTCAATGAGCCTACAATTTAAAAGGAAACAGAGGAAGAAAGCTCACCAAGGAAAATAAATAGGCAGCGAGTTACATTGCACAAAAACAACCTCAAAACCATTACAAAGTGATAGTAACAGCAAGAAGCCATTTCTGGGTAGGATATTTGTGAGATTTGAGATTTATTTTCAAGTATCTTGATGAATGTAGCATGCCTGTGGAAGTAAGATTTCAATATTACAAGTTTCAATGCTTTTGGTTGGGACTTAAAGAAGTAAATGCCAGATACCCATGAATAAAAACAAATGCAGCGATCACTTTATTAGACTGCTCAAACTTTTATACTTAGATGTATGTTAATTTTATGGTGAAACATTTATGTATGCTTTCCTTTGTTGCTTGTTTATTGTGGATAATTTAATCGATGGATTATTGTTCTGCTTTAGATATTCAAACCTCATATCTGGGTAATAATTTATGATGCAACCCATCATGCAAGGCTCGTGAAAGTTCATTAACTATCTTATAGATATATCTTGGCTACAGGTGGACGGTCTTCGTTTGGCAGGGGGGATGCCACAAGAACAGAGGAGAAACAAGGAAATTCAGCCAAATCTGCACCAACAGATGTCTCACATCGCCATGTGGGACATGTGCAACTTATTGGGAACAACACATTTGCCATGCCAAGGAATGTCGCAAGGCCCCTGGGATGGGGAGCAAAAGATAGCAGCGGAAAAGCACCTGAAGAAACACCGAAGTCAAATGATGAATTTAGGAAAATGCTTCTAGGGTCTTGAGATCAATGTCAGTTGCATATGGTAGTAATCTATTGCACCATATTTCTTATATTTCAATGGTGAGGCAATGCATAATGCTTTAAACTTTGTAACTAACATTGCGTATCATGTTTTACTTTTTGTGTGTCAACATGAATCTTCTTTTTTGGCATCGTTAATATCTCATTGGTAATTAATCTAGTTTTTCAGTGGGACTCAAGATCATATTTCACCCATAGAATTTGTGGGTCCATGTCTTCACTTTGCTCATCTTTCTTTTCATCTTTACATCAAGAAAGCTAAGGTTCCCTAGAAATCAATTCTCTAGATAGTTCATGGGTCTCAAAATATTTAAGGTGGTCTGTTAATATTATCTATTCGTATCACAAATCTTTCTCAACCTTAAAACATGCTTTACTAGTTGATTTCTACTGAACACTGTTTGGGTTGGCCATTTCCATACAATACTTCTTTCCTTATTCCAGTTTAATGCTTTCTAATCTGTTAAAATTGACACGGTCTAGAGCTTTACAAGATGGGTTTTGCAGATGATAGATTCACGAGTTAATTAATATACAATCGGAGGGTTCTGTAACTTCAGAATTTTTCTTTGCCTCAGAAAAACGAAGGCTAACTTTGTTTGTTAAGAGTTGTGACATAATTTTGTCTTACGTCCAATCTCACATATGTTATACAGGGTTGTACTCAGTAGATATTTTCTGATAGAAGTTTTGTAAAGAAATGATGTGAGCTACACATTAGCATCAACCAAGCATGTAATTGTAAAACACTGAATCTGGAAAAGCAATCGTAGTCTAAGGCAGCCAAAGAATGTAACACTTCATTTGGTGGCCTATAGCTAATGTTAATAGCATTGGGAATCAGATATCCATGTCCAAACCCATCTTATGTAGGGGATTTATAAGGGTTCCTGCCAAGTTCAAACTATTTTTATGAATTAACATTGGAATATTTGTTTAGGTCCCAGAAAGTATAGTCATCTAGTTTTTAATAATATTTTGGCATATTGTTTACACTGCTAGCATCCAGGATAAGCATATGGTTTATCTTGTATCAGACTTATCTATTGTTTTCAAATTTTCTCCTTCTCCATCTGTATGCATATCAAAGTTTGTAATAGATACCTGTTTGATTCACATATATGTATGTCTACATTTAGGATTTCAACACTGTAAATATATATTCTTGATACGTACTGTTGTTTCTTTTGAGTTTTCAGCAAACATTGTTTTGCTAAAATGGAAGAACAAGATCCTGATCCTGATCCTGAAAGAGAGGATATGCGTGAAACTCATACTCATTCATGGCCTATGATGACAACTACACATGAGAAGCCTAACCTACATCCAGGTTGCAGTTGATTTACAAGGAATTTGTCGTAGCAGCGACACTTTTCCACTAGAATGGTGTCTATGGAAAAAAATCAACATGAAAATAAAGACGACTCGTATCTTTATTCACAAGAATTCATTTTCCTAAATTCGTGCATAACAGCTTTATTTAATAATCAGTAAGTCATAATATTGTATATATTTTTAAAGCATGTCATATAAGCGAATTTTGACAATGAAGAAGTCTCCAAAGTTTGCGTCAGTCATAATCCACTGCTACCAAACATTTGTAGAATTCAGACGATGAAAAGGTATATAAACCTGGTTTGACCATGTAGGAACCAGTGAAGTTTATCAACGAAAAAAGGAAACTGAACCAGATCATTTCTCCTTCATGGCATGTCCCTTACGAAGATCAATATCACCTCTCTCCATCTTTTATTGTTTCATTGTTCTAGGGAGTATGAAGTGTAAAGCTATATATATTCTTTTATGCCCATTCCCATCCTTGTAGCCTGCTCAAGTAAACTTATTGAATGCTACTCATGCATTTGCTCATCTCAGTTATTAAATTGAGTTAACACAATTTATTTTGTAGTTTTTGATACAATTCATGTGAGTTGAGAAAGTAAACTTATTAGTGCTACTCATGCATTTGCTCATCTCAGTTATTAAATTGAGTTAACAATTTATTTTGTAGTTTTTGATACAATTTATGTGAGCTGAGAAAGCAAACTTATTGAATGCTACTCATGCATTTGCTAATCTCAGTTATTAAATTGAGTTAACACAATTTATTTTGTAGTTTTTGATACAATTTATGTGAGTTGAGAAAGTAAACTTATTGAATGCTACCCATGCATTTGCTCATCTAAGTTATTAAATTGAGTTAACACAATTTATTTTGTAGTTTCTGATATAACTTATGTGAGTTTTTTATACTATTTATTTTGTAGTGTATTGCTTAAAATACTAAATATGTGGTATTCATTGATGCTAATAAATGGGTATGATGTGCAACATTATTGTTTACCTTAGTGTTGAAGTGAATGTGGTAGCCAAAAATGTTTGGATTTAGCTGGTAATTCCAAGTTGAGGCCGTTTCCATGTCTTGTTCATGGCCAATGGTCAACCATTGGGCATTCTTTGAAATGTTGGGGTGGATACGACATGCATAAACCTTTTAGCTAACTTTGAAATGATTGAGTTGGTTGAAGCTAATCATTATCTAGCTCTACTTGGGAGAAAATGGTGTTATTAGAATGAACATACTAATATGTATGAAGAAACAAGATACAAGTTTTGAAAATGACAACCATGTTTTATTGTTTGATCTTAAGCATGACCCACCATATGAAGACTTGGTGGACATAGAGGAAGGATTGAATAGTACTTAAAGTATTTCACCCAAGGTAGACATTGATAAATGCACACTAGTGTGGGAAGATAGGGCATCGATTGGTGATACAAATAAACAATAAGAGAGGTGTGTTGCTAGAGATTACATATATTATAAGCACCTATGTGCAAATGGCCCTAGTAAACAAGTGAAGGCCACACATGCTTCACTAAGATACGTATAAGCTATGACAAGACAAAATTGTGTATACCCATTGGAGGTCAAATGCAATGAAATTACTTGCATAAAAGAAGAATATACTAGGAAATATGTTGCAAATACTCTATAATAATAAGCCTCTTTGAAGGGCTTACCTTTAGTAGTTTTCAATAAGAACACAATACACAATGATGAAAATAAATTGATCACTATACCCTACTTATGTTATGGATCTCATCTAGGTTGATTTAACTACTTATATAAGACTATATTAATGATTATATAACTTAATTAGGAGTTATGGTAGCCACAAACCCACTCGTAGGGTCAATGTTTTTGCACAAAATCTTTATCTTCCCATATGCCAACTTTGATAGGCAAATATTTACATTTAATGAGGTACTTTATATTCTAGTCCTTAGCATCTTTGTGCATTCGTAGAGAATTAATTTAGGCTCCAATATAGGTCTTTCCTCCACATCTAACTTATTTAGCACTATTTTTATATATTTTTTATATTAATTAGATTGTTGTTTCATTATGTTTTGTGCATTTTCCTTGTTCTTCTTGAGACTAGAGAGCATCTCTCATTAACGTTGAATGTGTTCTCCTTCGTTTGCTTCTCCTCCCTATCTTACTTCTCCTTTTCCTTCTTGCCTAGCACCCATTTTTTTTAATCTAGTGATGTAGACGTAGTTGTCCATAAGACTTGCTATAATTTCTCACGAGTCCCTCTTGAAAAATGCACCATATGACAACACATCCCTTTTTCTTCTTTTCACATAGCCCATTTGGGATTTGATGTATATAAAAAATTACTCCATTTGAATTGTCAAAGTTAGTGGATCCTTACCATCAAACTTAGGTGTATTTGCTTTAGGTGTGAAGTGCCTAGCCATAGAATTATGTTGGTGATGCTTATCTTATGAATCAAAGCATTATGTTCCTTAAAAGACATGTACCCCCAATTATTATGATGTGAATCCACTCCCTTTGATTTCATATAATACATAAGAGACTCTTTTTGATAATGCAATGAGTTTTCCCATCTCCACCCTCAATGTTGAAATTCATGTTGAGCCTTGATGTTTTCTTCCCTTTGACTCAATATCATTGTGATTAATTTCCTCAATTAATATATCATCCTTGTTTAGAGATTTTTTAGGTGTGACGAGATTCTTTTTTGCTCTTGGGGTAGGCTCTACCATGATGGAAAAATAATAATAATGTAACAAGTCACATAAAACAAATCTAAATGATATAAAAAAAAAAATTGTAACTTATTTGGGCCTAAATCTCACATGTCAGAAAAAAAATCAAGAAATTAGCTAATTAGCAAATCTTGAGAGCAAATTTGGTGGAAACCCTAAATTTTGCAATCTCATTCAATTTTGTTTCAAATGACCCTCTAATTTGGATTATAGCAACTTCAGTTTTGTTTTAAATGACCTCTAATTCGAACTATAGTAGCTTCACTATGTTCTTCACTAACTCTTTATAAATTAAAAAATAATGTTGATTTGTGGCTTTGGGAGTGAATTTGGTGGAAACTTTCATTTCACAATAAATCTAAATCTATAGCAAATAACCTCAAATTTGAATTGAAGTAGCTTTAATATGGACTTGAAAAGCTCTCCAAAAAGTCAAAAAAAAATTGTTGAATTTTTTTTTGACTTTGATTGAAAAAATCACCTTGATTCTTGCCCTTGAGTGTAAAGATTGTTCTCTAATACCACTTGTAATGAATTAACTTGCACAAAAAAATAATACAATAAGAACAAGCAAAGAAGATTGCTTTTCAACACATGTAAGATTCTTTTATTCAATCTCAAACATTAATTTTTTTTTAAAATACCATATGAGATCGAACTCGTGATTCTACTATTTTGAACTAGTCAAAGATCAAAAACAATGAATGAATTACAATCACCTCATTATATAGAGGTCTTAGAAACATCCGACGAATTCTAGAAACGTATCATACATACTATATGCAGATTACAAACTATAAGAATTATCATGCAAATACTATATTTAAGAATTCTATTTTTATCCTCATGCAAAACTATAGTTTTCCTCATACATGCTACATATATTTGACAATAATAAGCCACTTTGAAGGGGCTACCTTCTAAGCCATTTTGAGGGGGCTACCTATTATAGTCAATAAGAATACAATACACAATGATGATAATAAATTAACCACTACCTCCTACATAATTAAGAGTTGTGGTAGCCAAACGTTGACATCATATGCTTATGCACACTATAGGTTTAAAGGTGTTAGCATTAAATAATGTATCACAAGGGTATGCACATCAAAGGTTTATGCCATATAAAATTGTTGTTTACCATAAAAGATGTATCGCTCATTTTCTTTGCTTTGATGGTGTTGCATATATGTAGTGTTTCATTGAAAGCATCAAAGAATAATATACCTAAAGAGATTGATTGTTGTGCAACATCGATCAACATTATTGAAAGTTACATTTGCTTGATGGTGTGGAAAACACAAACCTATCTTATATATTGAAAGGAACCAAACTATGTCCACATTATTCATATGGGAGAATTTAATTAAGAATAAATCTATATAAATTTCATCTAAGTAACAACTAAGAGATACCGTGGGATATAGCTAGGGAAAATCCTTGTAAAGAAACATCTTCCAAAACACATTCAATATATTCATCTCAATAACATGATTACAAAATACTATAGAGTTTTTGTGCTTTCAATAGTGGACATAAAAGATGTATAACTTTGTCTTTGGGAGAATAAATCTCAATGTTACTCTAAACCTTTTATATGGTAAGATACTCTTCATTGATATTAACCTTGATATATGTGCATTAATTTATAGGCACATCACAATAGGAAACCATTGTGTGGTATCATAAAACAATGAGCATAAAACCATGCACCGACTTACTATCTTGAAAAAGGGTGCAAAAATATCTATTAAATGGGTACACAATCCATTACAAATGTAAAACATGCAAAATATATGAACAACATTATAGCAATCTTCTACTTGTTATATAAATTGCATAAAGGAGCACACCAAATTAACAATTAAATAATTAGGTGTATAAATGCTCATGATTTCTCAATTAGAACCTTCTCGTCCTCCACCATGTCTTAAGCAAAATGATATTGCACATTAATGTGCTTTGTTTGTGGATGAAACTTATGGTTCTTGGCCAACTTGATTGTGCTCTAGCTATCACAATCAATCCTCATTGTATCCTATTCAACCCAGTATATAAACACAATTTCCAAAGCCACATCTTCTCTTTACAAGCATGAGTAGTTGTTTATTCAACTTTAGTAGTTGAAAAAGCAACAATAACCTACTTCTTTTTCATCCAATTAGCAACACTAAATATGTTGTGCTAGAGTGTTCTAGTTTTTTACTAAAAAATCCTTAGGGTTTTAGCCTTATGGTTTGATAGGGTTTTTTCCCTTATATTTATTTGCTAAAACCCTAGCCTTATATTTCATGGTCATTTTTGTCTTCATTGTATTCTTCTATTTTAACTTTGACTAATTTTTTGTTTATTCACTTAAGTTTATAGCTTGATTGTTGTGTATTGTCCTACCACCTCCTTTTGTTTCACTTACATGTGTTTGCTTGTGCTTGTATTATTTCTTATGCTATTTGGTTGTGTTCACATTGTAGCTAGAATTCCCCATTGGTGTTTCATACGTTAAATTCTTATTACATTGCAAACACTTTGTATTGTGATTTTCGTTGAAGTCTTTTACTAAAACTACGAGCTAGCAATATTGTGTCGTGTGTCTTGGAGTGTACTGTCATACTTGCTAGTTTATTTAATGTTATGTTCCTGCAATGAGCTAGCATTCTCATATTGGTTCATTAATTATTATTTGTATGCATTGGGGAGTAAGTGCAAAAGGCATTGTCAATATGTGGCAATTGACAATACTATTAAATCATGCACCTGCTTCACATCGCATTTAGGGGTGTGGACCCCACTCTCTTATGCACGATGCATAATGGATTTATGGTGGGTGTGTTATGTTGACATCTAGGTTTCAAGGTCCTATTGCATTGTGTAGTTCTCTCACATAACGATCTTTAATATGGGTCTCACTTTCATATGCGTGATGCATGATGGCCTTATGCATTTTTCTACAAGTATGTTGATATGAATTCCAACCTAGCAGTATCTTCTAAGGTGGTGAACAAGTGGTGATGTTTTATTGCATCACACTTCCTTCACACTATGGTTTTCAATGTGGACCCCATTTCCAATCCTATGATGCATGGTGACAAGGGGTGCAACTTCGATCTCAATCCCAATCAATAGGTGTCCCAATCCCAATCAGTGGCTTTTGTTGCCTAGGTTTTTAGTTGGCGAATGATGTGTATAATAGGGGACATGTGGTAGGTTGCTATTGCATCACATAACCCTTTTGCATTGTTCTTTTTGCTTGAAGTCTATCATTAAAACAAGTAGATGATATCCTAACATTTTTCCTCGGTTAGATGGTTGCCCATGCCAGTTCCAATAGTGTTGTGTTGAGTTGATAGTTTATAATTGGCTCAAAGATGCTTGTGTGTGAACTTTACAAAGTACTAAAATCTTGTTGACTTGGGATAGTTGGCAACGTGCATTACATCACCCAACTCTTGAATTATGGTTTTGAATATAGACCCTACTTTCTAATGCATATGGATAATATCCCTCAAAGGAATACTCACATGGTTTTTAGGTGGCCAAATTTTATTGCATTGCACAACTTCTTTGTTGGACTCAAGGGAACACTGAGAGGGGGCGTGAATCAGTGTTTTGCAAATCTTAGCTTTATTAATCTGATATTAAAACCATTTGAACATTAAACCAAAGGAAAGATGCAAACACATAAAGTAATCATCCACAACACCATAACACAAGGATTTTTGCGTGGAAACCCTATTAGGGGAAAAACCATGGTGGAGGTTAATCCACAATATGAGTACTCAAATAATTTTTTTACAAAAGATAATGCACTTGCATTTAGGCACACTACCTAGAGCTCACTGCTCAAAGGGAAGGCTCACTGCCTTACAAAAGTTCAAATTAAAACCATCTGAAAGTTGAACTGAATTAGTAGCATCTACTTATGCCAAGTTATAGTTCTGGTTAGGCTCATAGATTAGATTCTGGATCCTCTGTCTGATTCGCTCTGCTCTGCTCTTTTTTGCTCTGCTCTTCGCATCATAAATTCATGTATAGATGAACTGGACTATTACCCTGAATTTTGCACCACACTAGTATACTTCACATTCCATTCATTCACTATATTAAAATGATAAAACTGATTTCATATATATATCCGCTATCAAGGATTTGATTATTCATATGTCGGCTTCATAAAACATTAAGTTCTTTTCAACTGTTGGCTAGATCCTTAATTAAATCTTTAGGCACACCCTCCATAGTTGTCCTAAACATAGTAGGGACCCAAATAAACATATTCGAACACAAAAACATTTAATCAATTACTCCTTATACATCCACAACAACTAATTTCGCCAAGTTGGCTTTCTAGCACAGATAACCAAAAGATTAGTGCACTGGATCTCCTAGATCGCATACCAGTGAATGCGCATCGAGATACTTCATGAATAAGGTGTTACAAACATTAACAAACCTTTCTCTGAGATCCACAACCCAAAATAATAGTTCGGTGAAGTAATTAGATCAACATCTTTGCCTTGAATCGGATGCCCTGTTCTTCATTCTATTATGCTGGTGTAAACCAAAACTAGACTGTGGACCAAATGAAATGACTTAGGTTGCCATCAATGACAACACTAGAAGCCATATGCCAACAATCTTCTCCTTTGGCATTGATGGAAACACTTAGTGAAAAATGACTAAGTGTTAGAATCATTATGAGTACGCTGCCATACTTCACTGCTCACTCTTCCCTACGCTTCAAAAATTTCAGGACATAGCTCTTCCTAAGATTGATGAGACATTTTTCACTGCCCTCTCTCTCCCCGTTTGACATCAATGACAAAACCTAGGAACCATATGCCAAAAATTTAATGACAAAACATGTGTTCAAACTCCCAAAAACTTTAAAACTGATTCAAATTGTTACACCTTGGAATTTGTATAGTTACTATTCTAGTAATGCTTAGAGCATTTTGATTGTAAGGAAGGTTTTGAATGAATAAAATGTGATTGAACCTTGTTATCAATATGAGAATCTGTTTACATGTTATGATTGGCTCATTCTGTATTCTTGATTGATGTTATTCTTGGATAAGCAATGCATAGAGGAGAGTAATTAGTCTTGTTTTATATATTTGATTTATATATACTGCAAATGTTGTGAGCAATTGATTGTTGTGGTTTTGTGCCAATGGATGCAGGAACAGGAACTATTCCTCCAGGTGGAGGGGAAACATCACTCAGGAGAGGAACTTGGTCGGCTAACCGGTAAAGTTGATCATATGAGCATACACACACTTCACTAGGGGTTTTGGGAACTGAGTCAGATTGAGTTGTCTTAGTAAGTCACCCTTAGGCTTAGGAGTTTTGGATTACTTCTTTATGCTTTATGAGTGGTGATACTTGATTGACTAACTTACTGTTCTGTGAACCTTGAATGTGAAATGTGAACTGATAAGTTATACTAATGCCTGGAATTTACAGTTAAATGTATATATACATGTTTGTATAAATACATGTATTAAGGGTACTCTGACTGGCCTATAATACACGTAATTGGATAATTGAATATAAACATGTATAAATATGTTTAAGTGTAAATATGGATATGTTTATAAATATATTTAATATAGGCATTATTATAGTTTTACCGATAATGAAAAATATTGATATATCTATAGTAATATTTAGATATTATATAGATATATTCATATATTTAAATAAAGGTAAAATAAAACTATAATAGTTTATATTTAAATATAATGCTAAATGTATTTATAACATTATAATTTATAAATTAAAATGACTTTGCCTTGGAAATAATGGAAATGGACTTATATAATCATTTGGTAATTATTTGCATTTACCATAAGGAATAAAGGTATTTCGAAATTCATAAACCATTGGAAAATACGTGGGAAATTTAAATACTATACTATAGTCTTGTTAAAGATTTAAATCGAAAGTTTTTATGAACAGAAAATCGCGGATTTCTTCACGGGAAGAAAACACGCGAACTGTGGAAGCTGAAAGTAATGAAAATGGACAAGGAAGAATCTGCACCCAGCTCTCACGCCTTGGACCTGGTCGCAAAGGCTAAGTGCCACCATTCTGGAAGGCGTGGGTGGAATGAGTCCAGATGGCTACGAGTTTAACCTTGACATTTTCGACAGTAGTTTTATCCGCCATTCTTTTGGAATTCCGCCTGTAGGTGTCGAATCCGCATTTCTCATCAAATAAAGTTTGAAACAGTCTTTTGCATTGCTGGAAGTCGAATCACTTCTCAAGGGCTGAGTAAGTAATACAATTTCGCCACATTTCAGTTTGATTTATTCAAATGGTAAGTTCTGTCAGTTTACATGCCAGCATATGTGGGAATTGTTTGGCTGGGGGCTCTATAAATAGCCGCCCAGTTCATTTGGCCAAACACACCTTTTGTAATTCCGAATTTGCTTAAGAAGAACTGCATTTTACCTTAGCTACATTTTGCAATTTACGCTAGTTGCTATCTACTCCTGCAAGTAGCGAATTTCTGTTTAGAGAGCCATATTTCACCATTACTGTTTGCATTTGTTGTGAGCCTTAATCCCTCATTATTGTTTAGTGTGTGAGAGCCATATACTATCTTGTTGTGATTGCATTATTGAGAGCTATATATTATCTTGCTGTGATTGTATTGTTGAGAGCTACATTCCCTCATTGTTGTACTGCATTTACCTGAGAGTTATACTTTGTTCATGTTGTGAGAAGTATCTGGTAAAGACTATGAAGGACTGTGGAGGAAGAGCAGAAGCTACTGATCGAACTCATTTCGCAACAAGGGAATCAGGCATGAGAAATGTCTTTTTAGAATTTCTGTCATTTGAATTAAAAATGAGTTTATTTGCTTGCTTTGATTATGCTTTGCATTATGTTATGAAATAGGAAAGGAAAATGTTAGAAGGTCTCTGTTTTCTAAGGAATGATGTTGGAATGAAATAGCTTAATTTCATTAGAAAAGGCTTATTGAATTAAGGAATAACTTGTTTCATAGTGAAAGCATGTTATGTTAGGAATAGCTTAAGAGCTTGTTGAATTGGAAATAGCTTAAATTCATAGGGGAAAGCTTGTTGAAATGAAATAGTTTAATTTCATAGGAAAGCTTATAAAAGGAATAGCATAAAAGGGAAATGTTTGATTACTTTTTAATTGAAGTATATTATGATTTGTATTACTTGAATACTGCTTGAACTCCTTAAATAAAGGAAAAAGGGACTAGTTATTTAATACTAGGACGAGGGTGGATTCAGTACCAAGGTAGTCTAAAGCTTTAGAGTTAAATAGGTTAACTAGAGAAAGCTATGTACTCCATGGATAAAGATTTCCATGTTAGGAAGTACCAGAGGGACCCCTTGTTGACTGTACTCCATTTCCTGTTTAAGTAGTTGAAGTAGGAAGTCTAGGGTGATTGACTACCCACGGAAAGGACTCAACCTACGCGTAGGATAAGGCAGCCTTAAGTCAAACTAAACCTGACTTAGTGCAAGTGATAGATGACCGTCAGTTTAAGTACTGCCGAAATGCTTTGGCCAAAGTAGTGTAGTATACCTAACGTCCACTTAGACTGTGAGACGAATTACACTGTCAGTTCACAGTAGTCCAGGTTACATGCTAGATTGAGATTGTGAGGGCACAAGGATTTAGTTATGTAGGATTACACACTATGCTCAGTTGGTCATACAGAATCGGTTACCCAACCAATCTCTTCGTAGAAGGGAGGGTCGTCTACTTAACAGTAAACGTGCGGGGGACCGCAATAGAAGTCTGTGGTTGGTGGAAAAGCACTTGAGTGATGTTTCTCCTCCACCCTAGACTTCTGATGAACCAAGGTTTGAAAGGGAAGATCCTAGACAGTCTTATTCCTATTTGCTCAAAAGCTTCTGAGCTATGTTTGAAACTTGTAAGATTCTATCCTTGCTTTTTGTTTAGAAAAGTAATCATGAAAGCGTACTCTGTTATTTACTTGGAAAATAGAACAATGATGTATTGTGTCATTTATTTCTTTATGATGAAATGTTCAATTAGAATGAAAAGAAAAGTTTATTTACTTTGTCATTATAAATGTATTTCCTTGTATCTTATTAGTGAAAGTAGAAATTTTTTTGTTTACCCAGTTTGGGGGTTGTTACACAAAATTTTGAAAAATACCAACTGTTGCTTGAGTTAGAAAATTATCTTGTGATTCTCCTTCAACTCCGGAAGTAATTTCTTCCAAGAATCTATTGTGATCCCAATGATTATAATCATGTTGTTATTCTTGGATGTCATGTTGACAATCTCAGTGAGATTCTGGAATTGTAATTGCTTCCTCTAGATTTTCACCTTTCCTCAGTATCTCAACCATTTGTTCCAGTCTGCATTCGGTTAGATCCTTCACTTTCCAAAAAGTGTGCACAAGTGTGTTCTTAGTAAACTGAACTTTTGTGTGCACATACTGCAATTCTTGAATTCTCTTCTTGATTTTACCATCCTGATCCTGAAACATATCAAAGATTTTTCCAATCCCATTTAACTTTGTTTCAATATGCTCCAATTTCTCTTTGTATTTTCCAACTACATGAGGCCAACGAATGAAATAGTTGTAGATATTATTAGTTGCACTTATGCACTTCCTCGGCTCATTCATTTTCTTTTTCAATTTGGTAAGTGATAGCCTGAACTGCCCCTTCAAATGTGAGATAACTTCACCTTCTTCTTGAGACTCAGAGTTCATTATTTCTTTTATGCATTCAATCATTTCTTCAGGTAAGATGTTCTGCAAACTCTCCACTTTGATCTGACTTTGCACAATATGAGCACTTAGAACATTTAGAATCATATCTTGATCATATGATGGTCTCTAATAGACCACAGTTTGACAATTTTTTGCATTCCACCTTCCTTGTGAATAAGTTGTTGAGGCTTCTCCTTTGTCAGGTCATCTTCTTCCTCACTTGCTTCTGACATTTCCTTTTTTGGTTCTAATTTGGATAATTATTGTTCATTTCCGTCTAGATCCTTAGTTTCTTCATCGAATTCTTCATCTAGAATATCCACAATTTCCTGTTCCTTTCCTTTTCCTTCAATTATGGGAATCTTGCATTTCAGAGGGCTATATTCAATAGTTTCTTTTTCTCTTTTCTTCTTTTTCTTCATTCCACTGGAAGAGGAACCAACTTCAAGTGTTCTTACCGGAAGAGAAATACCAACTGAACCACACTTTCCAAGAAAATTCTTAAAGAAATTTCCAAATTTTTGATCCCAGTTAACCAAGCTCTTAGAGTATAAATATATTTGTTTTCATACCAGTTCATTTACTTTCCACACCATATTGTTGATTTTTGGAAAATAATTCAAGAAATACATTACTAAACATATGACCAAAGTACTGAACCTGAAAGGGTAACCCACCTCTTTTGTTAATTGCACATTCTTCATCAATTGATCATTTAGCAGTTCGCATAGGTCAAAGTCTTGACCTTCCATTATCATCTTGTGGGAGATGTAAACTACACTAGCCGAAGTTTCTCCTTCTTTGTTTCTAAAAAAGACTTTATATGATATTTCATGGGCAATGTACTTTGTAATAGGGTTCTTGATTGTCAAAATTATCAATGCCCTTTGATCTCCAATTATTTTGGTTAGGGGTTCAAATTCTTTGTTCTAGATGGATTTCTTTCTTGGTATGTCATCGACTTTACATAATCTAGTCAAATTTTCAATTACTTCCTTCGAAATGATGTAAGGTTTGTCTAGAATCATGGTGTCATAATGCAATCTTCTCAAGATGAATTTAATAAATTATGTGTTCTCAAAGTACAGAAACTCATTCCAAATATCCAAATTCTTGTATTTGGCTTCTTTCAATTGCTTCAATTTGTTGGGTAACAACAGATTTATCATGGACCTAATATTTTCACTATTGTATTCATCCAAAATGATTGAGGCTTTGATTTTTTCCATTCTTCCTTTCGTATTTTACGTTTATCGACCACACATTGAATTATATGTAAAATCCAAAAACAACTGAAATACCTGATGAGTTTCGAGAATCACCGACGAATCTATTTCACTACTTCAAAATTCTTCTACCGAGTGCTCTCCTTCTTTTCTCCTTTGATGCAAAGTGACAAATGAGGGTTCCAACTTGACTTTTATATTTTTCACACTTGCAATAATTGTATTTTCCCTAGGTTTTCCAGATGCTCTGTTTTCTCAGACAGTGAGAGAAAAATTCTTCTACAGACCTATGATTCTTTTGAATTCTCTTGTGAAAGTTCTCCAAAAACCTCTGCATATCATTAATACACCTTTTTGACCATCCTTCGCATTCTGGTACCAACTACAGACAAGGGAGGAAATATTTTCTTGAACAACTCCCCCTAGGCCAATGGCCTGAAATCAATTTCCGAAAGAATTACCGGAAGCAGGTTTCAGTGCAGAACCATTTCCAACATCAGACTCATTCTTCCTTACCCATGTATTCTTCATCTGATCTCTTATCTCATTTGCAGTCACTTTTCCTTTTCCTTTGTCATCTTTCTATATATTTTTGCCTCTGTATATCGGACCTCTTCTATCCACATTTGTCTTTCTGCAGAATCTTGCAATGTGACCATATTTATTGCAATTGAAGCACATAGTATATTCTTTTCCAAACCAATCATTCCATTAATTTATTCTTGATTTGCATTGATTAGCAATATGCCCAAATCTTCCACATGTATAACATTCAACATTCCTTCTATTGACAAAGTAGTTTGACAAGTTTCTGCATTCATTTGATTTATGACCAAACTTTTTGCAATTGAAACACTGACCAGAAAATGATGAATCTCTTGATTTCATATTACTTCTACATTGAGTAGCCATATGAATGAATTTATTGCAAGTAAAATAGTATCCATTAAACTTTTGAGCATTAGGTTGTCTTACCGGATACCTTCCACCTTTTTTCATCTAGTTTCCTTGTCTGAAATTTTTTTGTCCAGATTTGGAACTTTCTCCTTTTTCATATCCAAGACCTCTCTTTTCATTTCCACTCTTTTGTCCTTGAGTCAACTCACCAAGCTTAACTGAACTGATCTTAAACTTCTCCTTCTATTCATTTGCAATAGTAAGTTCATTTCTGAGAATAACAATATGTTTTTCAAGTTCTTCTCCATTGTTATTGAATTGTAGCAATTTACTTTCAATCTAAATGAATTCTCCATTTACTCTTTTGCATTCATCATATTTCTCCTTTAATGACCAAGCAAGGTTCTCCTCATTCTTCTTACTTTCTTCAATCTATTTAATCAACTTCATCACCATATATTCCATTTCATGTTCTAGGGTAGCATTGTCTCCGGCAAGCTTTTCACATTCTTCAGTTATTTCCTTCAAAGTCTGATTCAAGTGAGCATCATCCATTTTTTTCGCTCTCTTGTTGCTTAATCTGGTCACAAAGATCTTTCCTCTTCTCCTTGGATTTAACAATTTGATCCTTCAATGTCTGAATGAATTTCTCAGCATCCCTAAGATTTGCTTTCCATTCCTGGACTTCTGCTTTAGACTGATCAAGGTCATCAAGTGCCACCAAAATTTGTTGTTGAAGACTACCAGAGTCCATCACATTCCAAGATCCACCTCAAGATGCTAAACTTCTTCTGAGGAACCAGATCTGTGATACCAATTGTTGGACACGAGGGAACACTGAGAGGGGGGGGTGAATTGGTGTTTTGCAAATCTTAGTTTTACTAATATGATATTAAAACCATTTGAACATTAAACCAAAGGAAAGATGCAAACACATAAAGTAATCATCCATAGCACCATAACACAAGGATTTTTGCATCGAAACCCTGTTAGGGGAAAACCACGGTGGAGGTTAATCCACAATTTGAGTACTCAAATAAAAGTTTTACAAAAGATAATACACTTGCATTCAGGCACACTGCCTAGAACTCACTGCTCAAAGGGAAGGCTCATTGCCTTACAAAAGTTTAGATTAAAACCATCTGAAGGTTGAACTGAATTAGCAGTATCTAATTATGCCAATTTACAGTTCCGATTAGGCTCATAGATTAGATTATGGATCCTTTGTCTGATTCGCTCTGCTCTGCTCTTTTCTACTTTGCCCTTTTCTACTCTTCACATCATAAATTCATGTACAGATCAATTCACACTATTACCCTTTTGAATTTCGTACCACACACTAGTATACTTCACATTCCATTCATTTGCTATATCAAAATGATAAAATCGATCTCATATATATATCCGCTATCAAGGATTTGATCATTCATATGTCAACTTCATAAAACATTAAGTGTTTTTCAACTGT